>BDUI01001740.1:84565-104897 GCA_002335545.1 Apodemus speciosus | reverse complement strand
ATAGAACTAGCTAAAAGAACAACCTCATATTAGATTTTTGTTACTCTGCACTTTTTTTGTTTCTTTTTTTTTTTTTTTTTTTTTTTTTAGATATGGTTTTACCATGTAGCTCAGGCTAGTCTTGTACTCACAGGAATCCTTCTGCCTCAGGCTCCTAAGCACTGGGATTACAGGTATATAATGCAGTGTTTGGCACTCCCACATTAAATTAAAGAGATTTCCTATATGAAGTACGCCTCCTATGCGTCTTTTCTTAATAAGTTTGGGGATGTACTCCAGGAAACATGAGTAAAACAGTATACTGGTGCTAGAACACACTGCGTGCCATAAAGGAATGAGCGGAGGTCGTCCTAGCACAAGGCACGCACAGTAGACTAAGAAAGCAATGAATCCAGATTAGAGTTAAGATCTGAAGAGAACCAAGAATAAGAATCCAGGTCAGAAAAGGACACCGAGAAGTCTTAGAGAAAACAGAATATGAAGTAACAAAATACACCACTCTTTCAGACTTGAGAATATAGTAAAAGTATTTAGTAAAAAAGGGACATCTCTACTAAAAGACACAAGAGCTATGACTTTGAGCTCTCAGAGAAATGGTTGCAAGGGGAAGAGGTGGTCCAGTGGTTAGAGCACTGGCTGCTCTTCCAGAGGACCTAAGTTTGATTCCCAGCACCTATATAGCAGCTTGCAATTATTTATAACTCCAGTCCCAGGGGATCTAATGCCCTCTTCTGGACCTTTTTTGGTCCCCAACAGTCACCAAGCATAGTGCACAAACATATATACAGGCAAAACAACTGTACACAAAATTAATAATAATAATAATAATAATAACAACAACAACAACAACAACAACAACAATAATAATGAGAGAAACAACTGCAATCTTAACACAGATATTCTCAAACCTTTTGGTCTCAAGCCGGGCAGTGGTGGCACACGCCTGTAATCCCAGCACTTGGGAGGCAGAGGCAGGCGGATTTCTGAGTTCGAGGCCAGCCTGGTCTACAGAGTGAGTTCCAGGACAGCCRGRGCTACACAGAGAAACCCTGTCTCGAAAAAAAAAAAAAATCAAACCTTTTGGTCTCAGCATATTTAACCTCTTAAAAAGTTCACAGACTTAAGACTAAGAGAACGGAGGAGCAGGTGAAGTGCCGATGCTTGTGACAAGCCTGACACTCTGACTGGATTCCTGGAACAAGATGAGAGCGCAGTGAGAGAAACAATGAGTTTCTGCCTTAAAAACAAGGTAGAAGGAGAGAACTGACACCTGAAAAGTTGTCTTCTGACCTCTACACCTGGGCTGTGGCAAGTGTGTACCCCATGTGACAAAATGTAATTTTCAAAAAATATGCTCATTAAAATAAATAAATAAATAAATAAATAAATAAATAAATAAATAAGACATTCATTAAGAGCAGGGCCTCGCACACATGAGCCGTGCACTCTTCCAACAGAACCGTTCCTCCCAATCCAGATTTTCACTAGGTTTTGATTAGAACTAAACACAGTTTAATTTCATAGTGAAATATCTGAAATAAATCATATTATTTTATACATGCTTTTGGAATTTAAGACAGTTTAAATGTTATGTATTTCTCTAGGTATTACACTAACTTAACTGCTATTCTATTCATAAAAAGTAAATTTTAGTGATTACCAAAGACATCCGAAGAGCCCAAAATATGCAAATAAAATACACAATAGGGAGTACTATATCAAGACCCAGTTCTGCCTGTTTCTGCCTCCCAAGTGCTGGGATTAAAGGTGTGCACCACCATCGCCTAGGAGTTTTTTAATTTGCTTATTTATTTATTTTATACATATGAGTACACCACCATTGCTCTCTTCAGAGACAGCAGAAGAGGGCACCAGACCTCATTACAGATGGTTGTGAGCCACCATGTGGTTACTGGGAATTGAACTCATGACCTCTGAAAGAGCAGTCAGTGCTCTTAACCGCTGAGCCATTTCTCCAGCAGGATTTTATAAAAATAAAACATCATACTCTAAGTAAAAACAACATGAATAATATATATTATATATCATTAATCATGTAAAAGTTATATATCTCTATATAATGCATTTATGCTTATAATATATACATCCGTTGCAGTATTAATAAATTCTCCCTGGAAAGATAAGGAGAAAACCAATGCTTGCTTCTGTCCTAGAGTGTACTCTAAGTTTCCACTCTCATCTTAAACAACTTTCTATATGTATATAGTTACTTCACCGGCATGTATGTGTGCCATAGTCATGCCTTGTACCTGTGGGGACCACAGCGGATCCCCTGTAACTGTAGGGCGCTTCCATGTAAATGCTGGGAACAGAACCTGGGTCCTCGGAAATGCAGCCAGTGTTCTCCAGCCCCTTACTTTTTATTTTATTTTATTTTTTTAATTTTTTTTTTTTTGAATTTGGTTTTTTCGAGACAAGGTTTCTCTGTATAGTCCTGGCTGTCCTGGAACTCACTCTGTAGACCAGGCTGGCCTCGAACTCAGAAATCCACCTGCCTCTGCCTCCCAGAGCTGGGATTACAGACGTGCGGCGCCACCGCCGCCGCCACCACCACTACCCGGCTAGCCCCTTACTTTTAATAGTTCTATACTTATACCTAAGAAAAAAAGAAAGAAAAGACAAAGGAACTCTACTCCTATTATTCCTTTTCTCACTTTCTATTTACTCTACAACTATGGTATTCTGTCTTCTATCTCTGTCTTGCCAGTCAAACAAATCAGGTCAAGATCTCCTCTGACAGCCATGTTGCCAATCGTGTTCACTGTCCGTACCTTTCTAGACCTCCAGGTGTGGTAACTGGCAAATCACAACTCGACTTGAAATACCGTTTTCCACTTAGCTCTGGCACCTGCGACCTTCCGGTTTGTATTCCTACTACCTCAGCGGAATACCCGCCGAGGGTCCTCTGCTCACTCCTCCTTGTCCCTCTGAAGCGTGATCTCATTCTCCACGCTCACTGGAGCCGTCTCTCCAGGCCAGCGGCTCCTACCCTTCCTTGGGCTTCTTGAACCTCACACTGCCAAGGGTAACTACTCATTCCTTCTCCCGAACGCCTGACGTATCACGACTAAGCAAGATGCTGCAGAGGCCCCTCCATCTTATATTCTTGCTGAAGCCATTCTAGGTTTAACTAGAATCTGAGCTCCTTGATGAAGAATCCCATAGAAAACAACCCAACTTTATTCTAGGAACCAAAGGTCAAAATGTCCTAGCTAACTTAGCTTTCCCTAAAACTGCCTGTTTGCAGGGAACCCCTCCACTTATCTTAGCGTCTGTTAAAACTGCCTGCTACAAACTAGGTACTTCTGTAAAGCTCTCCTGCAGCTGTTGTGCCAAGATGCCAGGATGCTGTTTCTGCCTTTAAAAACACCCTGTGTTCTGGACAGGGTTTGGGGTGGAGACAGGGGTTCTTAGACCTCAGGCATCCATTTGGAAATAAGAACACTAGAAAGCACCCGACTTTACCTTTATTAAAGTTTTTAAATTTGTTTTTATGTGTTATAGTTTTTTTTTCTTCAGGAAAATATGTAGAACAAACAAAAATTTATTCAGGAAATACTTGTTTCCAGGTACGGTGCCCTATGCCTGTAATCCCATTACTCGAGAGACTGAGGCAAGATTCTAAGTTGTGGACAGACGTAGGCTACATATCAAAATCCTATGCCCCCTATGTAGATGGATGGATGGATAGACAGATAGATGGATAGGTAGACAGATGGATAGATAGAGATAGCTTTGGTTTTTTTGAGACTGAGTCTCTCTATATATTCCTGGCTGTCCCAGAATTACTACGTAGACCAGGCTGTCCTTTAACTCACAAAGATGCTTCTTTGCTTCCAGAGTGCTAGGAGTAAAGGCATGCCTACCCCCCCACACACACACACACATAAATAATTTTTAAAAGAATTTTTAAAAGTCTGTGTCTATGAAAAAAATTATGAGTAAACAAGTATGTTTGGAAACTAGGCATATTATTGCCAACAGTGATCATGGAAACTTTCCGCTTTCTATRCTAGTTCCTTCAGAAGACAGAGCACTAGCATCTCAGCATGCCWGCTCTATGACAGCCTAGACTCACAGATGACYCTGGCCCAGACAGGCCTCCCCTAACTTTCCACCGAAATTGTCAACGAAATTCAAATTAAGTGACTTAAATGATATTGAACTCAGTTTTTTTCACTGAGATTGTAGCAGTTTAACAAAGAGAGAAATGACTCCTATACATGTAAAAGTGAAAGAAATTAAGAGAAAAAAATCCATTTGCCAGAGAGCCAACTATGGATTAGAGAGAGTTTTCTCACTGGATGCTTGACACTGTAAATGTGTACTGAGCCACTGATGTCCCATGCCTGCAATCCTACTGCTTGGGAGCTAGAGGCAGAAAATCAGCGGTTCAAGGCCAGCCTGGGTTACATTACTATCTCAAAAAAAAAAAAAAAAAAAAAAAAAAAAAAAAAAAAATTAGTTGAAGGCCCAAAAAAAAAAAAAAAAAAAAAAAAAGGAAAGAAAGATATCATTAACACAGTATAGTTCTCAAGAGACAAACACAAAACACCTTCACAGTTCCACTAACCTAAGAAATTTTAAGAGGAAAAAAAAAATATCTAAGTAACTGATGGTCTCTTACTGCATGTGTCTGAGCTAGTGGTACTGCCGCAACCTAGAAGCAGGGTATTACCTTTGGGATATCTCCTTTAATACCCGGGGGCAGCCGCAGGATCCAGAAGTTCCTGTTTCTCAACAAGTTCTCCAGGTTCTCCAGCCGCCGCTGCAGCAGCCCATATTCCTGCAGCAGGGTCCCCAGCACGGCCCACTTGCCATCCAGCTGGTTCCCAAGCTCTGTCACTGTCTTTTCACAGCCTGCTAGTTTCTTCTCTG
The DNA here is from genome assembly GCA_002335545.1 of Apodemus speciosus. Classification (NCBI taxonomy): domain Eukaryota; kingdom Metazoa; phylum Chordata; class Mammalia; order Rodentia; family Muridae; genus Apodemus; species Apodemus speciosus. The sequence continues at coordinate 99,998 of BDUI01001740.1, read as the reverse complement.
CTGTCCCTGTCCTGCCTTCTAGGTGGAGGAGTCGACGGCTGTGGACCTCCACCTTCCTCTCTATGGCCTGCACAGCAGCCACCACTGTCCACAGGGAAATGGCTGCAGTCTGCAGATGTGCCTCATTTGCTGCTGGAGGTGTAGGAAGAGGAAGGGGCTGCAGGGATGTAAGGCATTCCGAGTCCCATTCAGAAGTCTATGTGCAATGGAGAAATGGGGCAAGACATTGCGAATTAGAAGGAATCCAGACTCTAAACTGCTACCAAATAAGAACTACTTAACTCCCAGGCAGTGGTGGCACGCACCTCTAATCCCAGTATTTGTGAGGCAGAGGCAGCTGGAACTTGGTGAGTTCCTYGTCAACTGCTCTACAGAGCAAGTTCCACGGCAGCCTGGGCTACAGGAAGAAACTGTTGGGGACATGCACACAAGCACACATACACACACACACACACACACACACACACACACACACACACACACACACACACATAAATAATTTTTAAAAGAATTTTTAAAAGTCTGTGTCTATGAAAAAAATTATGAGTAAACAAGTATGTTTGGAAACTAGGCATATTATTGCCAACAGTGATCATGGAAACTTTCCGCTTTCTATACTAGTTCCTTCAGAAGACAGAGCACTAGCATCTCAGCATGCCTGCTCTATGACAGCCTAGACTCACAGATGACCCTGGCCCAGACAGGCCTCCCCTAACTTTCCACCGAAATTGTCAACGAAATTCAAATTAAGTGACTTAAATGATATTGAACTCAGTTTTTTTCACTGAGATTGTAGCAGTTTAACAAAGAGAGAAATGACTCCTATACATGTAAAAGTGAAAGAAATTAAGAGAAAAAAATCCATTTGCCAGAGAGCCAACTATGGATTAGAGAGAGTTTTCTCACTGGATGCTTGACACTGTAAATGTGTACTGAGCCACTGATGTCCCATGCCTGCAATCCTACTGCTTGGGAGCTAGAGGCAGAAAATCAGCGGTTCAAGGCCAGCCTGGGTTACATTACTATCTCAAAAAAAAAAAAAAAAAAAAAAAAAAAAAAAAAAAAATTAGTTGAAGGCCCAAAAAAAAAAAAAAAAAAAAAAAAAGGAAAGAAAGATATCATTAACACAGTATAGTTCTCAAGAGACAAACACAAAACACCTTCACAGTTCCACTAACCTAAGAAATTTTAAGAGGAAAAAAAAAATATCTAAGTAACTGATGGTCTCTTACTGCATGTGTCTGAGCTAGTGGTACTGCCGCAACCTAGAAGCAGGGTATTACCTTTGGGATATCTCCTTTAATACCCGGGGGCAGCCGCAGGATCCAGAAGTTCCTGTTTCTCAACAAGTTCTCCAGGTTCTCCAGCCGCCGCTGCAGCAGCCCATATTCCTGCAGCAGGGTCCCCAGCACGGCCCACTTGCCATCCAGCTGGTTCCCAAGCTCTGTCACTGTCTTTTCACAGCCTGCTAGTTTCTTCTCTGCTGTCCCTGTCCTGCCTTCTAGGTGGAGGAGTCGACGGCTGTGGACCTCCACCTTCCTCTCTATGGCCTGCACAGCAGCCACCACTGTCCACAGGGAAATGGCTGCAGTCTGCAGATGTGCCTCATTTGCTGCTGGAGGTGTAGGAAGAGGAAGGGGCTGCAGGGATGTAAGGCATTCCGAGTCCCATTCAGAAGTCTATGTGCAATGGAGAAATGGGGCAAGACATTGCGAATTAGAAGGAATCCAGACTCTAAACTGCTACCAAATAAGAACTACTTAACTCCCAGGCAGTGGTGGCACGCACCTCTAATCCCAGTATTTGTGAGGCAGAGGCAGCTGGAACTTGGTGAGTTCCTYGTCAACTGCTCTACAGAGCAAGTTCCACGGCAGCCTGGGCTACAGGAAGAAACTGTTGGGGACATGCACACAAGCACACATACACACACACACACACACACACACACACACACACACACACTACCTAACTGTCCAGCTGATACTAACCAAATAGCCTTAGTACATTTACAGTGCCTGTGCCCACCCTTGTTGCTCTGAAGCCTGTTGCCTTCAAAAGCCAAGAAACTGTTTTGATGGTTCAAGGATGGATTGGGAAAGATAGTGAATAATAAGTTGTCTTAAGGCTAACCGGTCCCATTTCTTCCAATAGAAGAAGGCCCAGAAATTGAGGTTGCTTATTGCCTTCTCTATCTCTGGAAAAGGGAAATGTATGCAAGAATTCTCTTGCACTGATCTCAGGACTCTCTGACAAATCTCCTATAAATGAATACACTAGCCCTGTCTATCATTCAGTTTATACACTACAACTGAACCACAATTTAACAAGCTGAGGGTGTGTAGTCTAGAGAAAATATGACAGCTATTTTCAAGTATTCAAGGGTTATGAAATGGAAGATACAGCAGGTTTGTTTAATCTTATATTCCAAGGACAGACTAGAAAAATACATGGAAAATTTCAGACTGGTAACAATGTTTGAATTAGATTCTTTCCAAGAAAGTCACAGGCTGTTTGTTCCTTATTGAATGTACTTTGAAACAAAGAGTATCATAAAAGGAAGAAATCTGTACAACAAATAGGAGGTTGGACTAAGCCTAATTCTCTGAACCTGATAAACCACTCTGGCAGAGCCCTCTGTGTTCACCTCATGCACTGTCTTATTCTCGTTTCATCCAGTCTCCACCGTTCATTGTTCCATTTGCTCCTGGCCGACCACTGCTCTCGGCTTTGCTTTCTTCCCTGCTTGCCCACCCCAGCACTTCAATCCATTTCACTCCTATCTCTAAGCCTCACTTGCTCAGCTGACTTCCGAATTTGAATGAGCTGAACCTTTCACATTTTGTTTGCTTTTGCAAACAGTAAGGCAAACCTAAAAAGAAACTCACACAACCATGTGAGATGTTGTCATCACACATCAATGATCAGTGCTCAGTAGGGGCATTTGACACTACCTAGTACCCTCCAGGATTCTACAAACTCAAACTAATATACAACACTAACTAGAAAAGACTTGGCAATCAGCCAGTGAGATGGCTTAGCAGATAAAGGCACTTGCAGCAAATAAAGCCTGATTATCTGAACTCGGTCTCTGGGATCCAAATGGCAGAAGAAGAGAATCAACTCCCCCAAGTTGACCTCTGCACTGAGGAAACTGAGTCAGGAGAATTGCTGTTAAGTTTCAGTCCAGTCTGGCTATAGAGTGAGTACCAAGCCAGCAAGGGCTACCTTAGCAAGACCTTAACCCCAAGGTGATCCGCACCCCACCCCCAAATCTAGTTAAAATACATATTTTCATTTAGTAGGTGTGAAACAGAGATGGTGTACTTTAAGTGAGCTCTTAGGTCATGGATGCTGCATCTACTGATTTGTGGAGCACGCAGGGAGGGCAGAGACTTATCCAGACAGCATCCTTACACTCCAGAGATGACTTGATATCTTACTGTAAGTAAACTGAAGTAAGTCAAGTGGTAGTGACACACACTGTTATTCCCAGCACTAGGAGGGCAGACAGGTGGATCTCTGTAAGTTCAAGGTCAGTCTGGTCTACAGAGAGAGTTCCAGGACAGTCAGGGATACACAGAAAAACCCTGTCTCCAGAAGAAATAAAAAAGGGAATTTGAAGTAATTAGACCTAAACTCTTTCTTCAATTTCTTCCCACATCAAACCTGTCAGTAATAATACATGCTTTCTTTCTTTCTCAGAGAAAAACATTTCATCTTATTTAAAGCCAGTCTCTCCACTTGAACTCCGAATACCAACTCCCTAACTTATAAGGTACATTAAAAAGCAAAGCAAAAACAAACAAACAAACAAAAACAACAGCTGGTATGGTGGCACACGCCTTTGATTCTAGCACTTGCAGAGACAGAAATATTTCTGTGAGTTCAAGCCAGCCTGATCTACACATTGGCCAGTTAGGGGTACATAGGTGAGACTCTGTCTCAAAAAGACCAGTAGAAGTAGTGGTAGTAGTAGTGGTGGTAGTAGTAGTAGTTAGTAGTAGTAGTTAGTAGTAGCAGCAGCAGCAGCAAAAAAATGTCAACGGTAGTAAAAAAGTTGTCAACGAAGTGCTCAACAGAAATGAGGCACCCACACCACCGGCTAAATCCCAAGGCTCAGTGACCATTGAAAAAGAAGGGCAGCAAGATTCTGAGACCCAGGGTTGGACTGGATCCAAATAGTTTCTTCTGGACATGACAGGACTACTGCACTCATGGACTCATGTCAGCTTTGGCTGCCTGCATGAAATCAAACTAGTCAGCACTGTAGCGTTGAAATGGAGGGTCATGAGCTCCTACTCATAACTGCACAGTTATGGACAACTGATAGCTCTGGGGAAGGGGAAGTCCAATTTTTATGGGTGCGGTCCCTGGTAATTCAACCCCACTCCAGTGGATGGCCTGCACCAGGGAGTAGATGAGAAGCACAAATTGGACCTCATGGGTCATTTTTAAAAAAGGACACAAAACTGGGGAGCACTAYGAGGGAGGGAGGAGAGAATCTGGGAGGAGTTAGGAACAGTAGGGTGAAATGATCAAAATACATTCTACTAAATTTTCAAAGAATGAAGATATTTTACAATCATTTAGATTTATTTATGTACATCGATATCTTGCCTTCATGTATATATGTGACAACATGTACATGCCCGGCGCCCTCAAGGGTCAAAAGATACTTAGGAACTGAAGTTACAGATTGTTGGTAGCCACCCTGTGARAGTTAGGAACCAACCCAGGGCCCTCTGCAAGAGCAACTGGTACTTTTAACTGCTGAGCCATCTCTCCATCTCCTAAAAATATTTCTTAAAATTAAAATTAAAAATATCAGAATTTCCAAATTCTTCTTCATAAAACAGACTTGCCCTGGTCAGTACCACTGTGATTATTGAGGACTTTAAATGTGGTCAGCTCAACTGAGACGTGCTGTGTCTAAAATCCCATTAATAGTTTTATAATACTATTAAAATATTTTCATACATTGGGCTAAATAATATTTCACTGAATTCACTCTAATTTCCTTTCTTTTTACCTTTTTTCTTTTCTTTTCCTTTTTTAAGACGCACACTCTGGCTCTTTGGTCAATCATATACTAAAATTTCTGATCCTCTTCTCTCAAACTCCTGTGTGAAACACCACGCCACCATCACGGTTTAAACTAAACATGACTACTAGAGAACTAAAAGTATGTGCACAGTTTTCAGCATATACCTATAGCATACACGATGGGCTCTATCTTTTTTTAAGGGTTGGGGTGGGGGTGGGCTTGGGGAATTCGACTTCAAGGGTAATGGTGGTGGTATTCCCCCTACTCTATTCCCCAGCCCTCCCCACTGCTCCCCTGTTTTCTTCTTTCTTTCTCACTTCCTACTACTCCTCAGCAGACCCGCCTGACTTCTGACTTATTAAAAAGTCTCTGAGCTGACCAGAGGTTTCTTAGGTGGCAAACAAAAGCAATACTTTCCAGCGGAACGCTCTGTTAAACAGCCATGCCCAGCTCGTTAATGGCTGTGCGCAGGGACTGTGCCGGTTGTCCTGGTGGCCCTGGCATCTATCTGGTGCATGCACGGCTGGGCCCACTGCAGGCCTGCAGCACACAAGCACACGCACGAATGGCTAAGCCCACGCTCCGCCGGCCCTCCAAGGTCCCCGCAGGGCGCGCGACGCTGCCGGTCCTCACGCGGTCCGTAAGGACACCCCTTGGCTTCTCCTTTCCCCGCCTCGCAGGCGACTGTCCTGCCGCACCTAGCAACGCCAGCTCTCGCGGCCGGACGGAAGGGCTGGCGGGTTTCAAAAACGCCTCGAGCCCACTTCCCCGATCTGCGGGCTGACACGAAGCACCGCGGCGCGTGTAGAAACACCGGACCCGGGTGCCCCGGCGTTGCCCGGCGCTGCGGTCCGCGGCGGCCCTTCCGGGCAAGCGACAGCCGCAGACCCACGCGGGCGACAAGGCCCGCGGCCGTCCCCAGCCCCCTCGCGTCCCCCGAGGCCCGGGTGACAGAGACGCCCGTGCATCGGCGCCCTTACCGGAGCGGCGGTCGCCTCAGCCATGGCCCTCCGCTGCCCGGTCCTGTCCCGGGAGTCGCCACCACACGCAGGCCCGGCTGCTCAGTGCTCTCCGCAGACGGCGAGAAGCGGTCTCGCGTTGCTCGCTCTGACAGGACTCGCGCGGCAATCCGGCTTCCGGGGGCGCTGGGACGCGGAGGAGCGGAGGAACTGGCAGCCGACGCCGAACCGGCTGCAGCCGCCCCTCAGCTGGCGCTTTGTGGGCAGTGAGTACTGCAGGCGCTCTGCCGGCCTAGACGCGCCCCCCTCCGGTCGGTCCTCCAGGGCCAGCGCGCCCCCTGGCGGCCCCCGCGTCCGGAGCGCCTTCCCGGAGGTTAGCGTCTGAGAAAGAGTTTTGGGAAATACAGACCCAACCTACTCGGTTTTCCCATCCATCTGAGAAGACCAAGCAGAGGCTAGGTGGTTTAAGGCCCAGGGAGCAGTGTCTAGGCTGGACGATAGTGCGATCTACTACCAAAGGAGAAATGAGTGAGCTAGGTGGCAGTGATGAAGTTGTATCATTCGTAGACATTACAAATATGGCTTGTATTGGCACCAGAGACTCGGATTATTTGGATTATTTCCTCTCTTGAGCTTGGGTGAAAAGTGGAATTTTTATTAAGATTTGTTTCTTTTAATTTTATATTTATAAGTGTTTGCCTACGGTTGGCTGTCTAGTGCCTATAGAGGCCAGAATAGGATGAAGGATAACCTGGAACCGGAGCTACAGACAGTCATGAGGCAAACCCAGGTCCTCTGCCGAGCTCACTCACCAGCTCCGAGAAGTGGACTATTCGATCCAACAAAAATAAAGCTTGTGGTTAGATCTACTGCATCTGGGCTAAGGACCAAGGGAAGACAGAGGTGTGTGTTTAACAGGCTGTGTGGCAGAAAGATAATTACACGATCATAACTTTCCAGCATTTCTCTTCTTTCAAACATTTATGAACCAAAGTTCATACTCTATTTCAGTAAATGAATCCATTCAATGCCCTCAACAGTAGTCTATAGTTCCCTAAAGTATAGGGGTCATCCTGTGGGCCACTACCACTTGAGCGTACTGTGATATTTTACAGCATACAAAGCAATACCGTACGTGTGCTTTGACTCCACTAGAGCATGAACTGTGGTCAGATGGTGCCTAGTTGGAAGTTAAAATTACCCTTCTCTAAACTAGAACATCACTATAATGGAATGAACTAGAAAAAGAAGAAAGAAGGAAAGAGAGAGAGAAATACTGATCTCAGGAAAATAATAAATGATTTTATTATTAAAAGACATAATTTTAAAATGTGGTCTTCAGCCTGGCAGTGGTGGCGCCCATCTTCAGTCCCAGCACTTGGGAGGCAGATGCAGGTGAATCACTGTTCATTGTTAGATGCTTCTATGGACACTAAGCGTGAGTGTTTGTATTGCTAAACAACCCTTGACCTACTATTTATTTTAACTTCTTGAGGCATGTAGCCCAGGTAGTGGAGGATGTTGGAAAACTCCTGATCCTCCTGCCTCTGCCTCCGCCTCCCCAAGGTTGGATAAGTAAGACACTTTCTTTCTTTCCTTTTTTTTTTTTTTCTCTGTATAGCCCTGACTGTCCTGGAACTCTGTAGACCAGGCTGGCCTCGAACTCAGAAATCTGCCTGTCTCTGCCTCCCAAGTTCTGGGATCCAAGGTGTGAGCCACCACTGCCCAGCAAGCAAGACACTTTCAACTGAGTTCCCAGCATCAGGACTAGCTCTGTCTGTTCAAAATAATGATACTATCCTGGAGCTGTTAAATGTTTCTTCCTCTAAAATAGTGGTGTAGAGAGAATGTCTTGTGTATTGTATGGATACATCACCTGCCAATTAAAAAGCCTGTGGTCTTAAATAGGACGGAGAACATCCAGGAGGCAGAAAGGACTCTGGGCATGAGATTTGCGGGGTAGATGTGACAAGGGATGTCTGGTACCCAAGCGCCAGCCCCATGGCAGCACCAGCCATCTGTAACTTCAGGTCTGGAATATTCAGTGGCCTCTTCTGGCCTCCACCTTGGTGCGCGCGCACACACACACACACACACACACACACACGTAAAAAGTAAATCTGAAAAGAAACAAATGGGGCTGAAGAGATGGCTCAGTGGTTAACAGTACTTGTTGCTTTTGCAGAGGACTTGGGTTCTGTCCCCAGCACCTATAAGATAGTAACAACCATCTGTACCTCCAGTTCCAGGGGATCAGACAACCTCTTCTGGCCTCCAGGGACACTTCATTGCACATGTATACAGACATACAGGCAGGCAAAACCAAGACACGTGAAACAAAACTGAGTAAACCTTTTAAAAGGAACCTTAAACATAGCCTCGTGTCACAACACATAATTGTAGTCCAGGGTTGTCATCTCAGAGAAGTGAAAGCTCACGCTCACCTACACCCCCCAGTGGTTTGCATTGGTGTCTGTGCCAGCTAGAAACCTGAAGCAGCCAGAATGGCCCACAGAGGAGGATGGTTGCTTAAACTGGTAAATTTAATATCAGCTTTTCTCTTTATTTACTGAAATAAAGGTCGGAGATAATTTTGGTTCATACAGGTTTGAAAAAAGAGAAATGCTGGGAAAATAGTGATATTGCTCACCAACATTGAGGAAATAAAATATTGACGAACACCATTCTAGTATCAGGTCCCTGGTTCTGATATTACTACACAAATATAGCATGACCTCTGGAGGAAACCTGGTTCAGAAGACATTTTCTGTACCATCTTTGTAACCTGTGCCTCTGTCATTATTCCAAAAGAAATAGAGTTTTTAAAATTAACACAGAAGGTAAGTACTGAGCCCAGTCTTGCATAGCAAAAATTATTTCCCATTGAATAAGGTATCTCCTTTAGATGGAATGTATGTTCCAAGACTGGCTGGTCAATTACTCTCCTTGCTTGATATGTGTCATTCTTTTATTATGTTGTTCATTGTGTGGGACATGTTTTCTTCACGCCTTTTACTTAGTTGTTCTAATTTTATGTATGTAGATGTTTTGGCTGCATGTATGTATGCACATCCTGGACGTGCCTGGTACCTTTGGAGGCAGAAGAAGGCCCGTAGAACTGAAATTACAGACAGTTGTTAGATGCTGTATGGGTTGTGAGAACCAGGCCCAGATCCTCTGCAAAAGCAATGCCTAAGTTGCTTTTCTATTGCTGTAATAAAACACAATGATCAAGGCAGCTTATAGAAAAAAGTGTTTATTTTGAGGTTTATGATTACAGAGGGTTAGAGTCTGCGACCATCATGGCAGAGAGCATGGCAGCAGGCGGGCAGGTGGGTAAGCATGGCACTGGTACAGTGGCTGGGAGCTTATATCCAGCTCTACAAAGAGAAGGCCAGCATCCTTTGAAACCTCAAAGCCTGCTTTCAGTGGCAGATTTCCTTCAGCAAGGCTACACCTCTGAATCCTTCCCAAATAGTTCCATTAACTAGGTCCAAACTTTCAAACAAATGTACTTGGGGGCGGGGGCATTCTCATTCAAACTACCACAAGCCACAAGGGCTCTTAGCCACTGAGCCATCTCGCCATCCCCCAATACTCCAATTTTGTTGTTGTTGTTGATTTGTTTTTTTATTTTTTGAAACGGGGTCTCTCTGTATAGCCTTGGCTGGCCTGGAACTCACTATGTAGACCAGGCTAGCTTCAAACTCATAGGGATCCATCCTCCTCTGCCTCCCAAGTGCTGGGATCACCACACCCAGCTTTTACCCAGCAATTCTAACTGTAGGAAAGGCAAAGTGGGACGAGGTGAGAGATAAAGAATTCAGAGCTGAGCCGGGTATGGTGGGCCACGCCTCTAAGCCCAGCACCCAGAATGCAGAGGCAGGTGAATCCCTGTGAGTTTAAGACCAGCCTGGTCTGAATAGTGAGTTTCAGGCCAGCCAAAGCTATATCTAGTGACTTGTCTTGGGGTTGGGGGCAGGAGAGAGTTGTACCATGATCTAATTGTCCCTGTGAGTGTGTTCTTTTTATTTCTTCAACTAATACTGTGATGCCTGCCCATGTTGCCATAATAAGACTAATTTTCTACTTGAGGAGTGGATTAAAGAGAAATTTGGGGAAATTATACCTCGCTGCCTCTCAAAGTCACTACTTCATTCTTGTACTATTAAGGCCACTTTTAATGGTAAAAACAATTTTAATAAGTAATCTCAGTCTAGCCTGAAGGTTTATTCCTGTTTGTGGATTTATACTTCATTTTCTCAGAAATATGAATAATAGTCAACAACTTGAAATCAGAGAAAAAGGAATTCTTGACAGAGAGAAGGAACAATATAAGGTCAATTGTGAAAACAGTTTTTAGGGACTGGAGACATGGCTCAGTGGTTAAGAGCACAAACTCCTCTTGCAAACGGAGTTCAATTCCCAGCACCAATCGGGAAAGTTGCCTGTAACTTCAGGTGACCTGTTATCCCTCTGACCTCCCTAGAACAACTGTAGCCATTCTGTTCCCTGCCTGCCAGCCACTGGCAGAGAAGGGACTTGGCTTAGAGCAAAGGCAATCTGTCCACATACCCTGTTTTGTTCTCTTTGAATGGTCTGTATGAAGTTTGCTAATTCTAAGAAACTCTACAAAGCTTTATATAGAACTCATCAAATAACCCAAAGGCCAATATGAACTGTTAGGTCTAAGATATCTGAGTCAGAGCCGACCATCGGGCGGCACTTCCTGCACCTGCATATGAGTTCATTGTGGTTTTCGTGGCTAACACTGAAGAGTGCTACTAATAAGTCAAAAAGTTAGGACTGTAATAGTCATGCTCTGTTATCTCAGTGTTCTGAAATTCACCACCCATCCCCCGCCCCTTACCTCACTCAGGACCGCTCAGTGTCAAGCTCAGCTGGTAATACTTTGCCTAGTGAGCCACCTGCTCCCCTCCCTGCCCTTTAAACTTTTGAACCTGGTTTTCCCTATAGGAAGCCTTCCCTGAGAGCAGACTGGGACGGCAATTAGTTTCTCCTTCTCGTGGCCCTGGACGTCCAGTGTTACGGTGTGCGTTCAATAAACTATTCTTGCTTAACTGAAATTGGAGTAGAATTGGTTTATGTGGCAATTTCCTGAATCCCAACAGTTTGTAGACATACAGGCAGTAAACAGCTCTATCCATAAAATCATTAAAAATTAAAAAAAATAAACAAGAACTTAGTAGCATATGCCTTTAATCACTAGGGAAAGACAGGCAGGTCGATCTCTGAATTTAAGGCCAGGGATAGATACATCGTTAAGAACAGCCAGGGCTATCTAGTGAGACTCTCTGCCTTAAGAAGGAAAAAGAAATCAGTTTTACTATACATTTAAATTCATTTTAATGGTAGGGTTTGGGTGGGGTGGGTGTTGGAGGGACCTGTGGGAGTCAGAGAACACACTGTAGAATGGCTTTTCTTTTTTCATCTCTACACGAATCCCTAGAATCAAGTTGAGGTTGTCAGGCGAGATAGCAGCAAGCGTTTTGCCTACAGAGCTAACTCACAGGTCCCCAGTATATTTTCTAAAAGAAACCATTCACTTAGGAATACATAAGTGTTCATGTCACTATTCTATGCCAAATAGGTACGTGTACACTCTGACATAACTCCTCAGGGACTATTTTAATTTCTCTCTTTACTCTCTGCCCATGCCTTTTCTTTAAGATACTTGAGTCAGACCCATAACACTCCCGGAAACAATTTGAAGTTAACTGTCAGGGGATACTAGCTGTCTTCCATTTTTGCTTCTCCCTTTCTTACTCTCTTCCTGGGTTTCCGTTTCTCCCGCGTCCCTTCTGTATCTTTCTCTATCCCTTTGTGTATTTCCCTTAGAATCGATGGCTTAGATGCTCTGGGTGCTCTGTCCTCACTCCTCGGGTCCGCCTGTGACCTGCAGTACAAGCCCGAGGCATGAGCGGTCACCCTTATTTCCTAGGGCTTCTCCAGACAAGGGAGGGAACTCCACGCATGCTCAGGTCAGTGGAGTGCTCTCAACATGGATGGACAGGATTTGTGGAAAAATACACGCCTCTGGCCCTGACCACCTAGGGGTCCCTTGGTGGCAACCTGTTCCGAGGGGGGCCCCTTTTCTGGTCATTTTCTTGCCAGTCTTAGTCCCCCACCTCCCCGTCTTGACTCCAGAGCCCACTGCAAAGATGGACACTGTGCACCCAGTGCTTGTCTCAGCCGTTCTGGAGGTCTCGGCCTTCTCTCCACTCTCTTGTGTTCTTTGTCACTGTAGAGAAAAGTGGGCTGTGGCCACGCGAGGCTCCGCTGCTGAGCCGAGCTGCTCCTCCTGCCCGCAGGGGGCGCTGTGGGGCGGGAGCGCGGCCGCTGTCCCCGGCGACGGGGCTCGGCGGTGGCTTTGGGGCGATTGGGAGCGGCGACCCGGGGTCGGTGCGGAGCGAGTGCCCGCTTTGTCGCCCGGGAACGTGGGCGTCGCCGGAGCCAAGGCTCAGGCTAGGCGCGTCCGCGCTGGCCATGGCCGGACCCGCTCGGGTAAGGGCCCCGCGCGGACAGGGCTCAGGCAGGGCTGGAGCGGGACCGCGGGTGGCGGGGCGGCGGCGGGACCCCAACAAAGCCGCGTCCGCGGTCGCCTGCGCCACCGTCWGCAGAGGCTTCATAGCCTTTTCGGACCAGCAGAGCAAACGCCTTCGGGGGTGGGTTTCATCAGGTTTGCAGCGATGTCGTGCGGGTTTACGGTGTCATAATTGAGCCGCACGCAGACCTCCGCTCATTGCGTTGAGCGAGTGTTTACGCTAGGAGGGATAATAAAATCTGCACCGAGCAGGCGCTGTTTGAATATTTCTTGTTTTTGTTGAAATCAGGGTGTAAAGGGTATAGCTGGTTTTTATTATGCTGTTCTTATTGCTCTACTAAACATTCTTGATTATTAAATAAGGCTGAGATAAAACAGCTTGTACATTCTCAACAAATGTACAGGTTTTCAGGATTCAGTATGTAAAAGACAGTTTGCACATTAATCATTTATAAGCAGAATTTTGAGTAAGTGGAAGATGATCATGCCTATAGATGGAAAAATAAGCATAAAATATTCTTTCAGTTAATACATAAAACCCTTTTCAGTTTCACGAAATGACAGATTGTGTGAATTTATTCAAGATAGATAATAGGTTCTTCCTAATCCAGAGGTTATGTTGTCCAGCCCTCAGTGGATGCCTAAAACGGAGTATAGTAGGAGTTCTAATGTAATACTTTACCATCCTACTCAAGCACGTCCCAGTGCGCTATCGCTGTGGGGCTCTCGCAGTTTAAATTATGATGGCAAAACTCGCATGAATTTATTGTTGTTGTTGTTGCTGTTGTTATCATCTTCACAATTTCAGAGGTTGAAGGTTTATTCTTACTACAAATTTTAGTGACTTTAGCATAGGATTTTTTTTTAAGGTAGGAAAGTGGGAAAGTTTCACTTTACTCCTAAGGGAAACACTTGGAAGCTGGACMTGGTCCTGGGGAAGCAGAAGCAGGAGGATTGGGCCAGTCAGTCCTGGAGAGTGAGACCTTGTCTCAAAAACCCAAGCCAATTACAACTCTACAGCTTTCCCTTGATACTTATCTGAATCACCGGAATTCATACTCTTGCATTTTGGTGGCATAATTAAGGAAAGTAAGTGTATGTGAGCACATCCATTGATAGAGAAGAGTAGATTCTTCTCTGTGTGGGGACAGGGTTGTGCTTTCTTAGCTGATAACCACTAGATGCCAGTAGCACTCTTCCTGAAATTGTTACAATCAAAAATGTCCCCAGGCTTTGYCTAACGTCCTACGAAGTGCCAATTGTCCTGAATGAGAACCTTTAACCTAGTGTTAGAAGAAACTGYATGTAAGCAGATAGAAAATTGGGTTTTGTCTTTCCTTAATACGTCAGTAATTCGTGGGTTTTGTTTTGTTTTCTGTCTTTTGAGACAGGATTTCTCTACATAGCCCTGGCTGTCCTGGTCATTTTGTAGACCAGGCTGGCCCAGAATCCAGACATCAGTCTGCTGCTGCCTCCTGAGTGCTGGGAATAGAGAAAGGCATTTGTTATTACACCRGGACAAGATGGTTGTTTTAAAATAAATGTTATAACACAAATAACTTGCACTAACTTAAAATATTGGCTTTCTGATGTAAATGTCAGTGAATCAATAGACTTTTAAAAATTCAACTCTAAATACCATCTTGACTTTGACAAAAAACATGAGTATAAACTTAAAAATTGAAATACTACATATTTTAATAGCCATAGAAAACAAAGCCATAAATAACAAATGAAGCTAAACTCATTAAAAGATCAGTATGATGTGGGATTATAGTCATATAAAGAGAGTATTTTCAACTAACATATATAATTTGCATAGTTGAAATTTTGAGCATCAGGAAGTATCTGTTTTTCTAGTCAACCATGATAAACACAAATACTCAACAGTTTTGAGCTAGGGATGTCACTCAAGGGTAGAGAAGTTACCTAGGTCCTGGGCTCAGGCTCACACAGAGACTCTCTCTCTCTCTCTCTCTCTCTCTCTCTCTCTCTCTCTCTCTCTCTCTCTGCATTCAAGTTTAGACTCTATTCTACAGCAGTAAAAGTGCTAATACATAAACACATCAGAGTATTGTTTGTAATGAAGGTGGCCAAGCACAGCGGCATGTGTGTTTTAATCCCTGCACTGGAGAGACAGGGCGGTAGATCTCTGTGAAACCTAGGCCAGTCCTGGTCTACATAGCCTGTGAGAACCTGCCTTAAAAGAAATAACATTTACAGAGAGAAAAGAAGCAGTATGTATATGGCCCGTTAGAGGGCTCTGTCTCTGTGGAATATAATGTAATAATGCAATTTGCCACAGTGTAAGTTTACTCCCTTGTACTGATCTGAATAAATGACCATGGCATRCTAAGTGAATGAAGTTTCGCACTGATTTGGTTTCATTTTTGTAGTGAATATTCCACCCCTACATACAGATATTCAGTTTGAGATGARTAGAAGATGGGCGTGATGGTGGTAGCAGGGCCTCAGCTTAGATTTAGGGGAAACAAATTACCTTATTATTTAATTAAATTGTTTTCTTCATTTTTACTTTATGCATGTAGATGTTTGTCTGCATGCGTGTCTGTATATCACATGTGTACAGTGCCTCTGGAGAACAGAAAAGGGGACTAGATTCTCTAAGCCTAGAGTCCCTGATAGTCGTGATTACCGTGTGAGACCTGGACATGCTGAGCTCTCTCTCCAGCCCACAGATCACTTTGCAGAAGTCTGCTGAGTTAAAAACAGCTGTCCACTGCGTGAGTCTCAAATTGCTGATGCGAATGAACTGCAGTCTTTTGTAGCCTCCATGACGGTGTCTGTCTAATGTCTTTTACTTCAGTTCCCGCTTACTTTTGAAGATGTAGCCATTTTCTTCTC
>BDUI01001740.1:20079-38562 GCA_002335545.1 Apodemus speciosus | reverse complement strand
TTATTTATTTTTTGTTTTTCGAGACAGGGTTTCTCTGTGTAGTCCTGGCTGTCCTGGAACTCACTCTGTAGACCAGGCTGGCCTCGAACTCAGAAAGCCGCCTGCCTCTGCCTCCCAAGTGCTGGGATTACAGGCGTGCGCCACCACGCCCGGCTACTTGTTTTTTTAAAGATTTATTTATTTACACTGTGTCTGTTTTCAGACACCCAGAAGAGGGCATCAGATCCCATTACAGATGGCTGTGAGCCACCATGTGGTTGTTGTGATTTGAATTCAGGACCTCTGAAAGAGCAGCCAGTGCTCTTAGTTGCTGAGCCATCTCTAGCCCCAAATTTTCAAGGTATATGGTTTCAAGGATAGCAGCTAGATACTACTGCTTTCTTTGGTAGCCTTGGCCAAGGTGAACACAGATACTTTATTTCCAATCTTCATTACTAATAACTCTCAGATTATACATTATACATCACGCAGTAAATCTATATAGCTATATATATGTGGGTTGAAGAATGGCGGCCAAGGGTTACGGAGGATGGTTGGAGCTGTGAAGAGGCCCTGAGACCAAGCTGGGAAATGAGAAGAATGCAATATATGTGTGTCTTAGGAATCTGTAAAAGTATCTTTTATTCACCTTAAGTAATGGTCATCTTCAAGGCTTACTGTCTCCTTCTGCTAACCTAGGCCTAGGACTGGAAGCTTCTAGCCTCCGTACAATCCAATCTAGGCCTGGAATGTTGTCGGCCTCTGAGACTTGGTGCTGAATAAGTTCACCCTTTCTTGTTCTTTCTGAAGGCTGATTGAACTCAGCTGCTCTAGCTCAAATGCCTCTGCAAACAGACTGATTCAATCGGCCTTCTCTCCCGGCCTCTCCTGAGTTGCTCTGCTTGACCTCAGACTAACTCTGGCTTGTTCTCTGCAGCCTGTCTCTGCATGACTGTCCTAGGAAAGCTGCCCTCTGGCCCCCCTCCTCAGCTGCTCACTAAAGTATTTTCCTCACCTCGAGAGAGTTGGGCATAGCCTATTCTGTCAAATCTTTCTCTGGCTCATCACTTTATCTTAGACATCACTTTCAAACATGGGTGCATCCTTCTACAAACTGACTTTACCTTCACTGTTTGAGATTAAGGGTGTGTCTGTGTTCCAGTCAGAGGGATCAAAGGTGTGTGCTAAGGGCKGAGCCACATAGAAACAGGTTTTTTTCAGTAAATTCCACAATCTCGAGGTTCACAGTGTGATTAGATACATAGTATCTGGAGTAACTGGAGCAGCTCCAGTGGCTGCAAGTCGGGCCACTGTGTGTTGGAGGTTGGTGGGCGAGCCGCAGAAGTGAGGGGGCAGGACCCACCCAGCCCTTCTCCAGGTAAAGGAACAGGTTGATGGATGGACAGCACGGCCCAGGCAGCAGAGCTGGACACGGGAGAGACACCGTGAGTAGGCCATGCCAAAATCAACACTGGAAACAGGTTTTTTTATTTTATGTGTGTGGGTGCTTTGCTTACATGTATATGTGTGCCATGCGTATGTCTGGCACCAACAGAGGCTAGAAGAGGGCACGGGACAATTTTAAGCTGTCATGTGGGTTCTGGGCATCAAACCCAGGTCCTCTGGAAGAGCAGTTAACTCAGAGCACTTAACTGGGATACGTCTCTCAACCCCCGGGTGGTGGCTCTTGGCAACGCCACAAACACACAGGTTTGTTGGGACTGTTGGCATCACRGTGCTTGGTGTTTTCATTTGTACGGGGTCCAGGTAGAAAAGTTAAACTGCCCTCATCTGGGGTGTCCAGTACGTTCTTGGGCCTGGTTTCCTGATATGACACATACTCTTAATGTACTCCTCCAGTCCGAGTTCTCCCCCTTCTGCTCTCAGGAGTAAGTCATTCACCAGTTTGTCCCACATGGGTAGTGCTGGACAGATGGGGCTATTCTATACAGACCAGTTATCTCTCTTCAAAATGAAGTCGCAAGGATGTTCAGCAGGTAAAGTACTTGCTAACAAATCTTAAAAAAAAAAAAAAAAAAGACTTCTATAAAGTCATAGAGAGGCACAGTTTGAAAAATCACTGTTTTATACAATAGACTTACTCAGAGCAGGGTGCAGGCTGATATCAACACTCCTGGAGCCAACGGGGAGGGCATTTTCACTATGTGAAAAGCATGTGTTTTTCTGTTGAGAGCTGGAGCTGAGGAAGACAATTTTGTTTTAAAGATTGGAGAGATGGCTCAGCTATTAAAAAGTGCTTGTTGCTTCTCCAGAGGACCCAGGTTTTGTCTCCAGCATCCACATGGTAGCTCACAACCATCCACACCCCAGTTCCAGGGAGTCCAATGACTTCAGCAGGTGCCAGGCACAGACACGTTTGTGGTACACACACACACACACACACACACACACACACACACACACACACAATTTTTATAAAAGATTTTATTTTTACTTAGGTGTATACATGTATATATGTGCACATTAGCGTAGGTGTCCACTGAGGCCAGAAGAGGGTGCTGAGCATGCTGGAGCTAGGTAGGTGGTTGTGAGTCACCTGATGTGGGTTCTAGGATCTGAACTTGGGTCTTCTGGAAGAGCAGCAAATGCTCTTAACCACTGAACTATTTCATTGGTCTAAAAAANTTAGGTGTATACATGTATATATGTGCACATTAGCGTAGGTGTCCACTGAGGCCAGAAGAGGGTGCTGAGCATGCTGGAGCTAGGTAGGTGGTTGTGAGTCACCTGATGTGGGTTCTAGGATCTGAACTTGGGTCTTCTGGAAGAGCAGCAAATGCTCTTAACCACTGAACTATTTCATTGGTCTAAAAAAGACAATTTTTAAGTACAAATCCTGGTTTCTAAGGCATCTTCATACATCCACTAGAAACTGGAAGTTTGACCTCATCTTCAAAGTTTGTGGAGAACTACTAATGACTGTTGGCAGGCAGGGGAGTAACAGAACCAGGAGGAGATGTTAGTGAGAGAAACAATGTAGAACACTTAGCAAAAGCCACATAGACCTGGTGTTAGAGAAAGGATAAACGAGCAGGTAGAGAGGCTCTGGGGTATTTACCTCCCAGGCCGAAGCCAGAAAGGAGTGAGACTAATGTAGCTCTGGGCTTGTCTGGCCAGAGGCCAGATTTTGAGCACAGGTCTTGAACCTTCCTTGTAGAAAAACCCCGCCCAGGAGCCAGAGAGATTGGCCWCCAGAACTCCAAAGAACAGGAGATGTTGAAGGTAAATGCACATGCGCAGATAGGAGTAGACCAATCAAAAGGATGGAGGGCGGCACTGGAGACCATACTTGACTGAAATCAAGTACCTGTTAGAGACCGCCCAATCTGCCACCACTTACTAGCTGAGCAAACCTCCCAGCGAGGTGATAGAATTTCTCAAAGAAAAATTGCGGTGAAATTCACCAGTGACTAAAAGTTGACACTAAGGGTCAAGTTAGTCCTTGCTCTCAGGAGGCAAAGGTAGGCAGCTCTTTTTGAGTTCAAGGCCAGCTTGGTCTATAAAGTGAGCCCAGGACGGCTAGGGCTCTGTTACACAGAGAAATCCAGTCTCAAAACAAACAAACAAACAAACAAACAAACAAAAACAATTAAAATATATATAAAAAATAAAAATGATTTAATTACTGTTGTTGTAGGGTATATAATATGTGTGAGAGTGCACACGTGCCTCAACACCCTGTGGAARCCAYGGGCAACATTTCAGGAGTCTCCCTCCCTTCTTTTGTTGGATTGTTGAGCTCAAGGCTTTTGGCTTTCATTTTTACCTGTAAGCCATCTCACCAGCTCCAAATGAAGAGTTTTTAAGCATACAACTCAGGGACATTTATTCAATAAATTTTCAGTGCTATACAATTGCCATTTCTGCCATCAATCTCCATTCTACTTTGCTTATGCTGGACATTTCATAGAAATGTACATAATTCCATTCAACGTGGCCTTTTTGTGTCAGGTTTCTCTCATTAGCATAATGTTTTTGTTTGTTTGTTTGTTTTTGGATTTGGTTTTTTCCAGACAGGGTTTCTCTGTATAGCCCTGGCTGTCCTGGAACTCACTCTGTAGACCAGGCCTGCCTCTGCCTCCCAGAGTGCTGGAATTACAGGCGTGTGCCACCGGGCTAGCATGTTTTCAAACTCCACCCACAAAATAGTGTGTAAGAACCAGTCATGATGGACTGCTCTTAGCCCTCTACAACATAAGCCAAAATAAAACCATTTTTTTTTTGTAAGCTGTTTTAGTCATGGTAGTTTATCGAAGCAACAGAAAAATAACGAGAACACAGCCCTCAACCTCATTTATACATTCATTCCTTCAACCTGTTTATTGAGTACCTGCCTGTACCATATAATCTGCAATTCTGCTTTCCCAGGGTCCTCAGAGGGCTGTTTGCACCGTGAGGAAGATATTTCATCAGAAGCAAATTGGATCTGACTTTCTAATGCCCCCCCAGCCCCGCAGGTTCTAGTACCAACTCCTTCTATTAAAAAAAAACGATTAAAAAAAAAAAAAAAACGATGATATTGGTGGGAGGATGGTTTACCAAGCGTGGACTTCGGGAAATGGGATAGAAACTTCCCTGCAGTCCCAGAGTCTCCTCCCTATGTCGCCCAGACTGTCCAGAACTCTCTCTAGACAAGGATGACCTCAAACTCAGAGATCTGCATGYCTCTGTCCCCAAGTTTGGGGGTTAAATGCACACACAAGCCCTGTCCGCTGAGAAGGCTCCATTTTAAAGTATTACCTATTTTTGAGATGAGACATTATTTTGGGGATTTCATGGAGCAACAGGCACTCAGAGAAGCGGGTTCCGAGGCTGCAAAAGTTCTTTGAAGGATTTGTAGTAGAGAAAAGTTCTCTTTGTTCATTGACTCCCTCGGGCCCCACTTCTCTGTTAACACCCTGATTTTGCAAGTGAAAAATGGTGTTGGGCAAAAGAAGGAGAGTCAGTGACTGTCTCCCTGGAATTTAGAAGCTAGTGAGGACAGGGTGCTACAGATTTGACAAAAGGGAGAAAGATGGGTATGGCCGGCTTTGCTAGCACTGCCAGGGAAAGCCCAGCAAAGAATAGGCTGCTTTTTCCTCCTACTATATGGATCTTAAGTATATTAATAGTATAGTATAATAATATAGTATAATAATAGATAATAGTTATATTATGTATAATATAGTTTTATTATATAATAATATATAATCGTATAATAATAAAGCTATTATTATTATTATTATTATTATTATTATTATTATTATTATTTTGAAAAATAGTTCTCACTAAATAGCCCTGGATGGCCTGAAAGTCCCTATGCTGGCCTCAAACTCACAGAGGTCTGCCTGCCTCTCTCTCTCTCTCTCTCTCTCTCTCTCTCTCTCTCTCTCTCTCATATGCTGGGCAAATAGAGACTGCCACCATGCCCCACCTTAATGACTCACTTTTATAAGTTCATTTATATTTTCCCTGTCAATTTCGTTGAGTTTTTAGGTAGGATGGGGTTCAAGAGAGGCAGAGATCATCTTTCAGGCAAAGGGTGTATTCGCGACTGCTTCAGAGCCGCGGGGTCTAGTAAGCAAACAGGTAGCGCTGACTGCAGAGCCCCAGGAGGGTCCGCGGAGAGCAGAGCCTGGGAGGGAGGGAAAGATAAAGGGTGTTGTGTCCCCAGGAAACGGGTGAAGTTCGCTGACCTCACCTAACTAGATTAAGAGACAGTTTTCCATTTCGGGCTGAGACAGGTGTTTGAAGAATCCCAAGGACATTTTTGGGAAAAGGACATCTGGAACAGCAGAGCCTAGCTGATGTGTTATATGATAGGAGTCACTACCCTTCTTCGTTTAGGGTGTTACTATCTGGAATGACCGATGAAATCTGACAATTTTCAGCCTGTTTCATTACCACCCTGCCCTCGCTCCAGAATACCCCTACTGTCCAGTTGGCTACTTTCAGCATTCAGATGAMTCTCCGATCTTTTAGAGCTCTCTCTCTGTCTCTCTGTGTGCCTGTTTCTTTCTCTGGATTCCACTTGCCTTGGCTTCTGTCTTGTTTTTGCCTTCTGACCCTGTCAACTCTTGAATCCTCAGAAGCATCCAAGCTGCCCAGGTATTTAGCCTTGCTCYGGGTTAGTGGGACTGACTGCTTGCCTGTTTTGTTTGGGTTTGGTCACTAGGGGCTTGGGGAAGAGCAGATAGTGGTAGCTCTGGAAGCAGCAGACGACCCACGTGGGAAAGTGCTTAATTGTAGGGCACACAGTTCTGCTGAAGAAGTYAGAGGTAAACAGCTCCAGGGTCTGAACAGTGAAGCTTCCTCCCCATCGGAAGACGGATCGTGGCGGACCCACAGCAACCGGACAAAGGAGGCCATCTGCACTACGTCACCCGGAAATTAACCACTGCTCCTGASCCTTTCACAAGCCAGTAGAAACGCCCTAGTGACGAAATGCTAAATTTGCAAGTCTTTCCCAAGATGCTCAGCAAAAATCAGCGGTTTCGAATCTTGATGGCTAACAGTCATTAAATGTATTAATAAACAGATGCTTCCAGAGTTTTATATATGAGCATAATATTTATCTTATTATATAAGTTACACAATATACAACTCTCCCCTCCCCACCCAACAAAAACTACCATAAATGAAAAGTAATGCATCCCTTGGGCTTTAATTTATTCAGAGGACAGCAGGCATTTCTGGCTGGTCCGATGGTAGTGAGTTATCTCAATTGATTGTTCACAGTCAGTTACAGATTGAACTCCTGTTCTACACTCTCCCCCCTTCTCACTACTGCACTTGACTAGTCTTTTTTGAAACTTATAAAGAAAAAAGTAATCTTTTAGTTTTTCTAATCTTAAAAATTGTACAAGTCAAATGTCAATGTATTTTTTGTATCATTGAGGAGTACAGAAAAATACTTCATAATTATTCCCTTCCAAGACAAATACACAAGTAATAAATAAGAAGGGTTTGTTGAAACCAATCACAGGCCAAAACTAGTAATCAGACATAAAAGCAATGACTGACAGAGACATTACATGTCCTAAGACAGCAAAGGAGGGAGACTGGGTAACTGAATAACTTCCTGACCACTTTTGTCTTTTCRATTTTTTTTTATTGGTATTTTTTAAGGCAAGAGGTTTTATGTTTGGTTGGTTGTTTTTTTCTTTTCTTTACTTTTTTCTTTTCTTTTTATTTTCCGAGACAGGGTTTCTCTGTGTAGCCCTGGCTGTCATGGAACTCGTGCTGTCRACCAGGCTAGTGTCAAACTCAGAAATCCGCCTGCCTCTGCCTCCCAAGTGCTGGATTAAAGGTGTGCGCCACCACTGCCCGGCAGCAAAGGTTGCTTTATTTAATTTCTACAAGGTTTGAATCATTTAGGAAAAGTAAAGTGCAAAATGAAAAGCTTTGCAGACATTTAAGGATTTTAAAGTAATATTGGTAGGGTCAAAGACTGATACTTAATAAGACTTAATAAACAATATTAAGAGATATTTAAAGTTAATAACCGTGTCATGTTCTAAAACAGAACTGTCAATATACATGCCTCAGAAAGGAAGCTTTTTTCGAGGAGGGAAATCAAGTCCAAGAGCCTGAAGGTTTAGAAAAATGTGAAAGAAGGCCAAGTTCCTTGTGGGGATATCAAGGGAAGCCTCAGAGACACTCGTAGACCTGAGCTGTACCCAGGGGCCTTTGACAACCTTGAGAAAGCAAGGCCGTGTATAAGAAGATTGTGGAATTGTCTCTGCTGAGGCAGAGAAAGAAGATTATGGAGACGTTAGAACGGAGANGAGGAGGAGGAGGAGGAGGAGGAGGAGGAGGAGGGGTAAAGACACCTATGGGAGATCTATGAAGGCCTGAACTTGGACTGAAATGTAGGGGAGGCTGTTCGTTGTGTCCTCATCCCAGTTTAAGTTCACTTAGACAAAGACAGTGTGAAATGTGCCCCTGCCCGTTCCTGTTTGCTGAGGGCCTTTTAATTGGCCTGAAATTGACATCTAGGTATAGATGTATCTTTAAAATTGCCTTTGTTTATCCCAGTGTGTATCCAGTCAAGGTCGACAGGGTGAAATATATGTAATGCATAGGAGACATGCCGGTGGGGGAAGTCCTCCAGGAATTTCTGAGCCCAGCAAACCAGCATAATCCAGGTTCAGTTAGACATTAGCAGAAATGTGAGGAAGGCACAGGCTACACAGGAGGAGGAGGGAATGGGTCCATTGTTGTTAAAAGTCGCCAAGAAAACTAGCAGAGAGGCCATGTTAGGTGAGAACTGGAGAGTTTAGCTGTGCTTGTAATTAGGAAATATCCCATGGTTCACTTTGGCTAGAACAGCTTCTTCCAAGCATCCCTTACAGAATTGAGATTTCAGTAGCCTGAAAAGTGGGGGGGGGGGACTTGAAAGGAGAACTAGCATATGTCATCTTCTCTTTCAACAGGAGGTGAAAATACAAGTAAGATCGTTATATAGTCAAAGTACCATCAAAAGACATCTTAATTTTAGTCACATATGTGAGAAGGATACGGTTGTATATGCCACAAAATGGAGGAGGCAGGAAGCAGGGCAGTGGACACAGACTCTGAGCACAGGACAAGTAATCGATGAAGGGAAGGATGGCTGCCTGCCTGTGTCCTATGTAGAGTACAGAGGATCGAATTCTGTAGACCATCCCCTAGAACTAGAGGAATCAGGAGGGGCTTGGGTTAGCTCTTCAAGGATCTTCAGTGTAATAGCAATGATGCTAAGGCTGATTCCAATCGAAAGAGCAACCATTTTCAGCTTATACCCAAGCTACTGACACTTGTATAAGTGATAATTTCACAATCTTTAAGACAGTGACTGTTAGGGAGATAGGAGGAATGTCTCTATTTTTAATCTGTGAAATGGTTATCTTTATTGTCAGTGATATTGTGGAGATTCAGTGGGTTCTTGCCCGTGGAAGACTTTATGCAGTATTTTGTCCTTGATAGAAATCTATTAAAAGGTGATTTAAAAAAAAATCATGAGAGATGTAACGATTCCATTTCTCTTAAAATTGTGTATGAAACACTTCAATAAAAGTAAACCCATTCCCATATAATATAGAAGAGTATAAACCTTGCTGGTGTATGTGCTAAATGAGAGAGGGAGGGAGGGTGGCAGAGGGGGAGGGGAGGGGGACAGAGATGGGAAGATGGAGGGGAGGTTGAGAGAGAGAGAGAGAGAGAGAGAGAGAGAGAGAGAGAGAGAGAGAATGTGATTTAAATGGTTACTTTTTCTAGATGTAAGAAGCTGCAAGGATAGTGTCAGATAAAGGGGGGCAGTTTTCTATACGGAGCAGGTGAGAGTAGGGTCATGAGCAAGGTAGAAACCAGGGACCATGGAATGGGTCATCACCGAGGAACACACAATGGTGAGGAACATTAAAAGGAGGGGTTGGTGTGAGGAAGCCAAACACTCCCACTTTACTAGATAAGTGAAATGAGCAAAACAGAAATGTAAAACTGGGTGGAGCATGCCTTTGTAGGGTCGTTCCTATGGGCCTTGAGAAACAAAAAAGCATGTCCTGACTGCAAGAAATGGAGTGCCCAGAAGAATGGAAAACCTTTTCAGCATATCTTGACGTTGGGAGTTGCAAGGTCAAAGCGGAATCATGAACATCTAAGTCAGGAATCCTTCAGTAAAGATGGGCAGGATTAAGAATTGACACCTACCAGCTGGAAATGGTAGCRTGCGCATGCGCGCCCAATACCCCCCTTCCCCTAATCCCAGCACTTAGGAGGCAGAGGCAGGCAAATTTCACAMGTGAATACACAACATATATGATAACTGTCACCTCTTTGGCACTTTATTTGTGCCACGAGTTTTACCTAAGAACATAACATGGTCCATTGGCTTCAGTCCTGCATATGACAGCTGATGTGTCGCTGCTTTGTAAAGACACCGGGGCTTGCAAAGGTTTAGCAAGTTCTCTGGCATCACCCTGAGTGGCAATGTGAGTATTATAACAGTGTGTGCCGAGAGAAGCTCTGGAAGGTTCGGAACAAGTAAACTCAAACTCGTGAATCCAGTGAAGGGCTAGAGAGACCGCCAGAGACCATCAATACACATTAGAGTGGCGGGAGGCCCAGAGSTCYCTCGTTCATTCACTAATAGCTATTTTTGTACACCTTTGTGCCAAGAACCGTGCTGGACACAGTGAATACAACTACAGTGGTGAGCTTCTCTTTACTTTGAATGATGTCACTTCTGGGACCATCATTAACTGAAGTTACATCAATTTGCTGTAATAATCTTCAGMGAGTTCTATTTAATGTTAAATTGGCGTGGTTGTACCGCAGAGAGAACTGGCTGGAGTCCCCCAAATGAGGAAAAATTGGCACCTCAAAAGAAGCCTCTGTTTTGATTATAGTAGCTCATATGAGTAACTAAGGGCATCAGTAGCACCTTCACATCTCGCAGAGATTAATAAGATATTTGTGTTCTGTTTTATGAGATTACATTTGGGGTTCGATAATCAGTGAGAATTTCTGTCTTCACATCCACTCWTTAAGCATCACCCAGATATTTGCTGGCAGCAGTTATGTCAGGCTTTGTAGCCGTTACCCAAGCACAGCGGCATAAAAAACGCCTTACTTATTGCTCCCAGGTCTACCAGGCGTCTGASTGGTTCTGTGAATCTTGCTGACCTCATTTCTGTGTCAGATGGTAGTTGTAGGCTGGGAAGTTCTGGAGAGCTTGTTTTTATTCTCCCTTGTTGTAATANGAGGAGGGCATCAGAGCACATTACCATGTGGTTACTGGGATTTGAACTCATGACCTCTGGAAGAGCAGTCAGTACTCTTAAACCACTTGTGATTCATACTGGCTTAACCTGAAATTCGTTTCTTCCTTGAAGTCACAAATCCTAGTTTGACTTGAATTGCAATCCCTAAAAGATTAAGGGAACTCTTTTATACAATCTAGAAATGATACAGCCTAGGGGTATTAATCAACTCCATTTTCTCTGCCAGTTAAAGGATTAAAAAGCAGGAAAATCTGAAACGCAACAAGTAGCCCCTGAGAAATCTGAAGCGTCTCAGACAGAATCAGCAGATGAAGGAAGGCGTTGATCGGGGTGAAGAAACGCACATGTACAGGCGACATTCAGTGAAAAGGACCCTTTGCAAAACAGAAGGACTCAGAAAGCCGACAGTCCAGGCTCTTCTCAAGGCCTGAAGGTCTCTGAAGAATCTTCCTCCTCCACTAGAGGGTTGGTCAGTTTGAAGATAAGACGGTTAATTGGTCTGCAACTTTTGTGTTTGATGTGTCCTTATCTGGCTGGCCTAGAACTTGTTGAGCCAGTCCATGAGCAGGAGTCCTGCCTGTCAGAAACCAAAACTGCCAGACTCACTGCAAGTCAGGAGGTTGAGCAAGAAGTTGGCCATCTTGGAAACTTTCTCCCTTTATTACCTAGCCATGTCGATGACACTCTCCTATCTGCCTGCCTACCCGGGAGTCTAACTCTCACTCTCATCAGCCTGCGATATCATGGAACTGTATGTTTGCATACTGCTGATTAGGGGGCTGCCACACAAGGGTATTTAACAAAAGTAGGCATGGCTCTCCTCCAGAATCACGGCACCTGGAGACTGAATTAGAGATGGAGAAAGGAGAGTCGGTCTAAACAGAAACACACACACACACACACACACACACACACACACACACACACACACACACACACCTGACAACCTGACTTCCGTTCCCTCCACATTCACATGGAGGAAGGAGGACTTCTGTAAGTTGTATACACACGTACATGCTAAATACAAGAAAACCTGTGAAAGACAGTCTGTTGGACCTCCCACATGTGTCTTCCTCTTTCATATGCTTGAAAGAGTACATACACCTTGTCAAAGTAAGAGACTACGAATTAAACAGACTTCCTAGCAGGCAGACACACAGGGTAAGGGACCATGGCTAGGTAATAAAGGTGGTGAATTTCCAAGATGGCCGGCTTTTTCTTCATCCTCCTAAGACAAAAGCCTGACAGCCTAAAGCAAAGGCCTTTCAAGCAGGAGTCTCCCACCAGCTGCACTCCTGAGGATGGATCATATCTTTCTTTAAACTGATAAACCCAAATTAAGTCTTCAGAGACTGATAAGACAAAACAAAACACCTCCCCAAAGCCCAAACAAATCAAAGAAACAAAGAAACAAAGGAAGYCCTTCTGTTTCCCTGGAGATCTTTTTCTCCATGTCTGCTGTGTGTTTGTGGTTTCTTACCCTTATTAAACCCCTTTCTTCAACTGTTTATTTTGTCTGCTTCTGTCTGAGGTGTTTGAGATTTCTCTGATACTACCTATGGGGCCAAAGATTTTTCCTGCCCTTTAATTCTTTAACTGGTAGAGAACAACCCCCCACCCCCACCCCAGCCGGTTGATGGCTCTATGATGACAATTAACAAATGACAGTGATTGTGAGAAAATAAGTGCGACAGCTAAAGTCAGAAAAATCTTCACAACTGTATTGTTCTTTATCAGGTACAGAATATCTTCATGTTACTTCTATAATCTATTTGCAATAATTATTTGCAATAATAATTATTTGCAATCTAATGAGGTTAGTAGGACAAATGAGAAACTATGATTTTGAGAGACCAGACTGGTAGCTCATGATCTGTAATAACCTCTTCTTCAATAGAGCTTTTTATTGCTGGTGTGTGTGTGTGTGTGTGTGTGTGTGTGTGTGTGTAATGTTAGAGGGATCACTAAGAAATTAAGAGCAATGAAATTTTCAGGTGTTGTTGTTAGGATAAAGTGGTGAAAGGATATCTTTGGTGGTCCAAATCCAAGGAGTGTCCCTAAGAGATCACTCTGTACAACAGATCTAACACAACCAGATAACTAGAGGGAGAGGGAGAGTGAAAGGCTGTCTCTGTGTGGGGACATGAGGGGGGAGGGGGAGACAGACAAAGACAAAGACAAAGACAAAGACAAAGACAAAGACAAAGACAAAGACAAAGACAAAGACAAAGAGAGACATTTGGGATGGGAGAGACCTGCATAGGAAAAATACGCATCTCCTAGGACAGTGGAAACTCCTTGCACTCCGTGATGCCTTAAGCTGCTGCCTCTGAGTATGTGAAAGGAGTTGGCAAAGTGCCTAATTTATAACAGTTGGGAGTGCGCAATCCCTGTAGACTGTCAAACAGTGATGTCTGTAAAACATGACCATTGCAATAATATTATCCAGTCCCCCCCCCAAAGATAACATGTTAACTCTGAAAAGTAAAGTGTTTTGTGTTGCTCTAATTGATCGATTGTCTTTGATAAGCAGGAGACGGCTGTGCAGACCAGACCTAGATAGAGACCAGGCTGCTTATGCACCCCAAAGGCTGGATTAGAGGCACGTGGCGCCACATCCAGACTGAGACGGCAACGGAAAATACAAGATGCATACTTTTTTTTTTTTTAGCGTGTCTTATGCCACTTTAGCAGAATACTCTAGATTAGATAATTTATGTGAATATAACTTTCTAGAACTAGGTAAAAGAGCATCTGATATGTTTTCTGTGTTCTCACAGAGCAGCTGCTAGAAAGACAAACAGTAGCTGGATTCTGTGTACTTGAGCGATAAAAGAAAGAGAACCTCTGCTCCGAGCTCTTTGAATAGAGTCATTAGCAATTCAAGGAGATAGAAGTATCAAGATCTAAACACCCAGGACTCCTCCCAATACACAACACTCTCAAACTGGTGATTAAGATTCAAGCGCACAAAGGTAAAGGTTCACATTTATACCACAGCACTAGCTGAGTCTGAATTTCAGGTAATAACAGTATGTTTGGTATAATTATGTCCCTGCTATTGTTGCATACAAAGTAGCTTGAAACAAGAATTCTGATTTGCAAAAGCCAATCATTTCAGAACAGAAGTGGAATTTTCCTTCAGTGTCACAATCTTAACATTTTAAAAAAGAAAAGCTGGGAGAAGCCAAGGTCATGAACCAGAGTCCAAGAAATAAATAAGGAAACCACAATTTCCCCACCAAGTAGAAAGGAGAATCAATTCTCGGTTACCAGTCTTGCAGGTTTCCTCCCTCATCTTTTTAACTTTGCTTCAAAATAGACTTATGGAAAAGACACACTGATTTCCTATGTGGAGTGGATGCAAACAAGATTTGCAACATGCATATCTTGCTTTTCCACTCCAGTTTGCTCTGTTTTGCCCTCTCATTGACAATGGGGACAGGGAGGTGAATGAATATGGGCCATTTTGACACATAAACCTAAGGTTTTCAGTAAAAGGAAGGATCTGACACAAAAGGATTTTCCTTTTCAACAAAAGGCTGGTCAAGTGAAGCAGTGGGAGTGGAGAAGGAACAAAGAAATCTGTAACTGGTTGTGATCAATTAGTTGTAAACACCACTACTCTCGGACCAACCGAATTCTTCTGTCGTGGTCATACATATATAAGGTTTATAATAGTAACCCTTTATAAGTCATGGTGGATTATAAGCGCAAGTTGTTAAAAATATGTCTACGTATTCCAAATATGGACCTCACACGTAAGAATAAAACCACGGAAAAATATTTAATTTATAAGAAAAATCTATTTACAATTCAATGAATTTACAAGGCTTCCGGATAACGTCTGGCTCAAAGCATGCTGGGTAATCTGTATGCAAAATAGCACCCCCCCACCCCCACCCCCGGTCACAATTACAGGAATCCTGAGAGTATTAAAAGTGGTGAAATAAAGTAATTTTCTCATCGTTTTTTCACTGACCCGGTGAGGCGGGTGGGCGAGCCCCGAGGAGCTCTCGCTTCTGGCTCCAAGCGCCCGTCCCGCGCGTGCGGGCGGAAGGGCGCGACCGGCTCCGGGAACGTGCCTAGTGGGGAGCTTGACGCCGCAACGCCGGCGTCCCAAGGCGAGCACAGGGAGGACAGAAGGGCAAAAGCTCGTTTGATCGTGATTTTCAGTACGAATACAGACCGTGAAAGCGGGGCCACACGGTCCTTCTGACCTTTTGGGTTTTAAGCAGGAGGTGTCAGAAAAGTTAGCACAGTGATAAGTGGCTTGTGGTGGCCAAGCATTCAGAGCGACGTGGCTTTTTGATCCTTCGACGTCGGCTCTTCCTATCATCGTGAAGCAGAATTCACCAAGTCTTGGGTTGTTCACCCACGTGAGCTGGGTTTACACCGTCGTGAGGCAGGGTTCCCAGACGCCCTTTGGAAATCAAATGCGAGGCCAGAACCACAGACTTTTCGATAAAGCAAGGTGACGACTTACATGCCAGCCCATTCGGACTTCCCAAGGCCCGAATCAGCCCGGCGTGGAAAGACGGCTCTTCATCCTCCCTCCCTCTCTCCCTCCCTCCCTCCTCATTCCCTCCGTCTCTTCCTCCCTCCCTCCCTCCTCTCTCCCTCCCTCCTCTCTCCCTCCCTCTCTCCTTTCTGACCCATTTTCACTCTTCCACCGTACACTCAATAAAATAAATAAATGAATTAAAAAAAGTAATTTTAAATCAAGAGGAGACCGAGTATATGATGACTGAGAAACACATTTTCTTGAGAATGAGAGAAATGGAGTCAGCTTGGCAGCTTGAGTAGTTACTGGCTTTTGTCAACTCAACAAACAGTACAGGGGACAAAAATAAATTGGAGGTCAAAGCTTCTCATGCAGCAGGGAAGAAAAAGTTTGAGTTTCCTTCAGAAGCCACCCATGTTTAGCTTCAATAAAACAATAAAAAATAAACAGCAATGAAAACCAGACAATGATATATGAAGCACAAAACCTTGAAAACATTTTTCTAAAATTACTGATATGATATTCTTAGCACTCTTCTGGAACAGTAGTACTATTATTTAGAGAAATACAATTTTAAAGAGAAGTCAGGGGCTAGCAAAAGGCTCAGCAATTAAAGGACAGGTAGTGTCAACACCAAGTTACCACTAACAACCAGAGTGCCCACACCAAGATACCAATGGTGGAGGAAAAAATAACTTCCAGTCCTCTAACTACACACTGATATAGGCTGAAGACAGACATAGAAACAACAACAACAACAACAACAACACACACACTACTTAATTTTAAAAAGGAATTCAAGTAAGTTAGTATTCACATAAAAATTAAGGAAAGGGACTGGAGAGATGGCTCAGTGGTTAAGAGCACTGGCTGCTCTTCAGATGTCCTGAGTGGCTCACGACCATCTGTAATGGGGTCTGGTGCCCTCTTCTAGTGTGTCTGAAGACAGCTGCAGTGTAGTCACATACATAAATAATTATTTAAAAAAATTAAAGAAAGGAGCAAGTGAGGATTTTGTGGACATGTTTTTAATCCCCGTCCTGGACACTGCTGTACACAGAGACCCAGCAGGAGAAGGGAAAAAAAGTGTTTTTATAGTGAACTTATTTCCTTATTTCTCTTGACTTTCTGTTTTTTCCATTCCAATCTTCTTAAATTTCCATCTTCACTGTTGCTGGGGTCGGTCCAGCCTCGACACAGGATCGGAGTTCTCAACTGGAAGCAGGGATCTCTGGAAGGCACAAAATAAATATACACAGACTACTTGTCCGGTACAAGCTGACAGACAAATTTTCAAGGCTTACAGTCTCTCTCTCTCTCTCTCTCTCTCTCTCTCTCTCTCTCTCTCTCTCTCTCTCTCTCTCTTGCTCTCTCACTCGCTCCCTCACTCGCTTTCTTTCATTGATACTCCAAAAGCAGGTTAAAAATAAAAAAGTCACTGTGTAATCATTGCCAAATCAAATTCAAGAATGAAGAATTACAACTGTTCCCCAAAGTTTCAAGCTTTTCCTATTCCCAGGCCTGTGGCCGAAATAATAATAATTTCAAACTTATCATTATTTGAACTTTAACTTTTGACTTATTATACTTCAGAGCTCAGAGCTCCAAGGCCAGCTACTTGTATTTTTTTGTGAAGCTCTAATGATAAATGACATGGGCAAAGCTGCCAGGCAGTGGCCAGAAGAATCAAGTTAACCCCTAACTCAGCAGTTCCGCTGGCTTTCCACTTTACACACTGCACAGGGCACACAATGACATTCCTGAGAGGCCCAGTGATTTGGTTTCATTTTACTGGTTTACAATTTTATGCGTCTGTACTTTCTTACCCAGGAGCCACTCTCAAATGGTGTGCAAAACTTATTTCATAATTTCAATATCTTTTTCTTTTTGGGAGTTCCAATGTTGGCTACAATTCATTTTCTTTCTTTCTTCCTTCCTTTCTTCCTTCCTTCCTTCCTTCCTTTCTTTCTTTCTTTATTTTTTTGGTATTTTGGATTTGGTTTTTTCAAGACAGGGTCTCTCTGTGTAGCCCTGACTGTCCTGGAACTCACTCTGTAGACCAGGCTGGCCTCGCACACTGGACGGCTCTAATTCATTTTCTAATAATTTCTTCAAACTTTCTTGGCAAGTCAAGCATTAATCTGGAACTACCATAGTGAAATTATTGTTTCCAAGATGAGAACACACAGCATGCACCTAGGCCATTAGGACTGTGCTGTGCCCCAGGCCTTACTTTTTAATTGTTTAAGAATCATTACATCAGGGAACATCTCATTTCACAGAATTCACCAGAGCAGGAGAAAGAAGTTGGGAAGTCAGAGAGAATAATTATGCACACCAAGGCCAACTGAAAATCTATACAGCCATTGTTGAGGGCTACGGTTAGGAGAAATGGGAACAACTGTTGTTACAAAGAGCTCCCGCAGGCTACTGAGATGTCTCCATCCTGCCCTGCTGCAGGCAGTCCCTTATTTCAGATGGCGGGTCCCCTGAGGGATGTGTGTCCTGCTTCTCAGGGGTGGACTTCTGAAATGTCTCCATCCTGACCTACTGTTGGCAGTCCCTGTCATGGTATGCGCATTGTTAGATTTATTTATTTTTCTTCTGTCACTTCTGCTTGGCTCTGTTTCTAACATTTTGTCCTTTTTTTTTTTTTCCCTTTTAAGGATTTTTTGAATACTTTTTTATTGGTTGTTTGGGGATTTCACGTCCTACACTACTGCCCCACTAATTCCCCACTACTTCCATATCCACCACTCTGCCCTTGCTACCTCCCCACAAAAGAAAATTTAAAATTAAAATAAAAAGCAAACAAACAAAACAAAAAACCCAAACAACCTTGCTGACCCCCCTGGGCAACGACTGCTCCTAGGAGAGAGGCAATCAGCTGCATCTTCTCTCACAACTGTCACAGCTGTCACATCTCCAGGGCTGTGCCTGGACTTCTAAGGCTCCGATCCTGCACTCTGAGCATATCTGGCTAGCAACATTGGGAGCTTTGGAGAGTAAGGGGTTTACCTTTCATTCCAAACAGCTTTACATGTGAATGTCAAATGCAAAGAATCATTGCTCTGATTCAAGGCCTCTGACATCTAAATCATCAGTAATGGACCCTTACTGAGATTCCTCTTGGTTTTCCTGTTGTTTCCCTGTTGTCATGGAGATCCTGCCACTATTGTTCTGCAGAAGCAAACTTTCTTTTTTTTTCTTTTCTTTTTTTTTTTTTTTTTTTTTTTT
>BDUI01001739.1:152931-165304 GCA_002335545.1 Apodemus speciosus | reverse complement strand
CTAAACTAAAAATAAAGCTAATAAGGATGAACATTATTCTAGAAGCATGAATGAATGACTTAGTGTTACTTTGATGAGTTCAGGGGGAAAATTACTTTTATTTTAGTCCATATTTCCTAGTAATTGGTTGTAGCATTTCTCCACCTGATACAACTGTATCTAATCATTTTAGAAGGAACAATTTATCTTATCACTGCTATTTCTAAAATTATAAAAATAACATATTACATAATAGCTATTTACCTTGGGACTGTGGGAAGTATATTACAGTGGGGTATTATAATATTCCTATTAGAACAGAAACAATGTTAGATATTAGCATAGCATACCAGACACACTCTACTGAACCCCCTGCACAATATATGCTTGTAACACACCTACTTTATACACTCTTACCTATTACAACAAAGATTAATGATGGGATTGATGGGATTGAATGTTGGCATCATTCTACATAATCATGGTATATAAATCTGTAAATTATAAATACTGAGACTTTGAATTTGTGTGGTCAATTAGCATGTTGTTTTACTACTCTATTAAGTACTATGATGCAATCAGTATATCTTTGAATGTTTAATACTTGGTAGAAAAGATCTCATACCGGATATTAGATCAGAGGAAGTTCTCCTAGTATCAAAGATGGAAAACAACCGAGTTACTGATTATAATGATTTTCAAGGTTTAGTGATGTAACAATGACTTAACTGGGTCACAGCTCATGGTTCTGCTTTGGGGAAACAAGGCCAGCCATACTGAGGATATCCCCAGTATAGACTGGTGAGGTCTGGATTCACATTTCTGCTCTCACTGCTTAGATCACAGGTGGCCTCAGCATGGTAGACACACTCTTCTCTCAGATCTAGGGCACTGGCCACGTAGTTGTCAGGAAATTTATGCAAAATACAGTAATCCTACTGTCTCTGAGGCTCTTGAGGGTGATGTTGATGCCTTGTGGAGTGGCAACACAGAT
The DNA here is from genome assembly GCA_002335545.1 of Apodemus speciosus. Classification (NCBI taxonomy): domain Eukaryota; kingdom Metazoa; phylum Chordata; class Mammalia; order Rodentia; family Muridae; genus Apodemus; species Apodemus speciosus. Next base: position 164,331 of record BDUI01001739.1, on the reverse strand, counting down.
GTCTCTGTGAAAATAGTATATAGAAGCTCGATTCTGGAGCCAGCAGGCCAGACAGCACAGTAGAGTATATGTCTGAGTGTAAGTGCGCTTGCCTGAGTTTTGACATCAAATGGTTTGTAAAGTGTAACATGGCAAGAACTTCCCTGGTAGCAACGTAGATGGAACACAAGCTCTTGGATCTATTCTTCTGGCTTTAGCTTCTGATGTTGTCCATTATTGCCTGTCTGACTTGCCCTTATACCTGCTGTGTGCAGCATGCAACTTCTCCTGGTTGGCACCTACACTCAGGCCCCTACCCTCTGCAATGGTGGCAATACTGTCCCCACAGCTCACACCACAGGGATTAGTAGTTCTCTAATATGGCTTCAAGTTGCATCCCCTAGAGTCTTAAATATTGCAAATATCTGGGTTCTGTCCCTCTGTAGTCAAGACTCTTGAGTGATACCAAGTGATTCTAAGACAGAGTGCTTCAGTAACTATGGAAGAGTATGAGGATCTCTGCTTGTCACTGTAGTCACAYGGAACAAGGATATGTAACTGAGCATTTAGAAACATTGCTTTTGCTGACTGTATAGAGAATGGGGTGTGAACTGGCTTATACTGTAGGTACACAAGGATGCTGTATGYGCCAGGTCCATGCTGGGAGACTGAATAACAATCACAGCCTCAGCCAGGGCTTCAGTTAAGGGACAGTCAGGACTGGTGTATGGAGGGCAGAGATTCTGAAAMCTACAGAATTATGGGCTAGGGACACAGCCTTAGGCACGGTCTAGTCAGTGATAAGAACCCATCTGGTAAAAATGGATTGAGAGTTGTCTTTGGGACATGGTAGACTGGAGAAAGTTACTTACTGGCAAAGCTGATAAAAGTACTGACCATTGGCTTGGTGGTGCCTTTGGGGAAGACAGTGTAAGGGGCCTCTTGGCCATTCGCCAGACCACGATAACCCACAATGCCACAAGGCATCGTGCAACTCAACTCTGCCATCTTCAGATCACAGCAAAGAGCAATTGYACTCTGCTGTTTAGCTGTATCAGGAGTGTAATTACAAACACYTATTCTGCATTATCTGTACCAAATTATGTATGCTGTGATATAGTTGGCTACTTTTTGCCAGTTTCTTGGAATTAGTGTGGAATAATATGGGCCATAGGGTACTATTTTTGTTAAAATTACATTATCACTGCCTAGTATCAAATATATTTTTTGTATGTGTTACAAGGGCATTTATTCATTTCTTAGTGCATAGAAGTGAACTCTATGGATAGCTACCTTTCTATGATCCCAGGGTGGCTACCCTTTTAACAGGTGAAAGTATTGTTATATTGAGACCAGAGCTGGGGGCAAAGTCAGTCACTTTAAGGAGCATATCAATGCATTGTCACTATTCCATGGGAATATTCCATGGGACTATTTTAGAAAGAGCTGAGGCCAGTAACATTGGCTTTGTTGTTGCTGCYATTCTGAAAGTTTAAGTGGCCTCCAGATGGCTTAGAGATAGCTATCCTGTAGAACAGGGTAGGTTTTTTTTCTTYACCTAGGTGAGGAAATTATTCCACCTTATTTGGTTATTATGATCCAGTGAATGTGTTTTCTTCGGTTCAGGAGCCAGCATTTCAGGAATGGTTACAAGTCTGGGTAATTTCACGTCCTGTAATATCTCAGATCTGGTTTCACCTCTTATTTATGGGCAAAGACAGAAGCCAAATGCTGAAGAAATAAGCTTCAGAGTCTTTCATGGTCATTCTTCATTTCCTCCAAGCCTTTTCAGAAGAATTTCCTGGGATTTATGACTTCTTTATTTCTGCCCTTAAATAGTTCAGGACTTTACTATTAAGAGAGAGTGTGTTCTCCAAAGTATGATTTCTATTGAAGTCTAATTCAACAAACCCTGGGTTCTATGTAATGAAATCTACCCAATGTAGATAATAGCCTGATTTAATTCTGTAAATATTTTTAGGATTTGAGTGGAACAGCTAAACAATTGTTAACTATTTGTCTAGATTCTGCTTTGGGGACACATTCTCTGCCAGCACCACCCTGGGTTCTGGAATAGGTGACTTTCTCCAACCATGTTTGTTTTGAATTTTTTAGACCATGTTCTTACCCCACAAAATGACAAATGCCAAACAAGGTGAATATGATTTTAATATACTTTATTTAAAAAGTACACAGTTTTAAATTGGTTTCCATGGTTTTCAAGCAGAAGGACACTGCCTACCCAGTACAGCCCCATTTCTGGTGAAGGGTGATCATGTGGCAAACTCACATTTGCATGACTGGCAAAGTAAAAAGGTAACTTTTTTTTAATCAATGTACCTGTTAGAGTTTCTATCACGCACAGTTTAAAATCATGAGATGCTGAAGCTGGGCTATGCTTATGTCTCCTATGTCGCACCATAGTTGGGTTCACAGTTTATCCATGATTTATAGCATGCCAAAAGAACATCCCATTAGTTAGTGTCACCTTGAGAAGAGACTCGAAACCAGGGGGAGCAGCAGCAAGGCCACCTGGGCCTGGAGACTCGATGCACCCCCACACTCTCTTGCATTCTCCTGTGGGAAAAGCAGGGGCTGGTTAGAACAGAAATGGCTTCCGGGAGGATCAGAAGCTTTGCAACTTTCATACTGATGAGGGTCCCAGAGTCTTCTGACTCGGCAATGGGAGGACATGGATTTGTCTAAATCTCACCAAGCTAGAGATCCAAATATCTAACTACAGTTGTTAATGCATACAATCTTTAAATCACTCTTTGAATTATTTTAATTTGTGCATGTTAGGGCTATGACTGTGAGTCCAGAAGAGAGCATCTGATCAACTGGAGTCACAGCAACTGTAACCCACCAGAAGCAGGTGCTGGGGACCACACTGTGGTTCTTTGCAAAAGCAGTATATGCTCTTAATCACTGAGCCCTAGGCCCTCTGAAAATTATGCAGTGCAGTGGTTCTCAGCCTTCCTAATGCTATGACCCTTTAATATGTTTGTCTTGTTGCAGGGATCCTCAACCATAAAATTATTATCATTGCTTCTTCATATACTATTATGAATTGTAATGTAAATATTTTTGGAGATAGAGGTTTGCCAAAGGGGTCATGACCCATACATAACCTGGAAAGTACTGGTATAGAGTATTCAAGAAGCAAGGGGCTGTTGGTGTAGCAGTTTGCTGTGATCCTATAAAAGTACAATAGTTTCTAGTTGGAGAGGAATTAAGACGCGGATAGATCTGAGCAGCACAGTCATTACAGAAGCTTCTCCAGCCATCTTTCTTTTTATTTGGGGGAGAGAGACCTGTTTTGGAAACATTGTTTTTATGTGTTCCTTTCTCTTAAATGCATCTAGACATTGCTAGCTCCACTTTTTTTCCTATTCTCTTTGGCGGTTTTCTTCTTAATGGGCATTTATTTTCTCAACTGTTCTTTACTTTGCCAAAAGTGTCTACATACAAGTCTCTACCATTCTGTGAGATCTGCCTGTGCCTCCGGTGATGGGAGAGGGACCTCGAGGAAGGATGTAAAGCTTGAGACTAGTTTTGCCTCCGAATTAGAGCTAGGTGTCTCTACCTTTTGTTACTTTAATAACCTTGGGCTATTACTTATACATACCATTTGAACTTCTTTGAAGTTGCTACTGGCTTTGTTATTTTTTGTCTAGGTAGGTCAAAACATTTAAAAGAGTTAAATGGGTCTGCTTTTCTTTCATAGTTTCTAGCCTTAGACAATATGGCATCTTTCTAATTTCTAGACTATTCATGAGGCTGCTATTTTGGCATGTAAGACTAATCTATATATGCTTTTCTTGACTGTTTCCTTATAAAGTTAGTTTCTGACTATACTAACCCCTATCTCATTATTCTAAAATAAGAGAGACTAGCAATTTTTATGTTTAATCTTATATTCAATTACAAAAAATTAACTTGTTAACTCTAGTAGCTTTTATTTTAATTGCCTAGTTGTCCAAGTATGCAGTTCCTGACAGCTATTCATTTATACTCAAAGCAAAAATTCTTAACATATTTATAACTTATTATAGATGAAATGCTGACAGTACTTATTATAGGTAGTATACTGAATTTTAACATTTTATAAACTGGATAGCCTTTAGCACATTATCATTATGTGTTATTTGAACATGCACATACATGAAGGCTGAGATGATATTTTTCAACAGTAGGCATTGGTTTAAAATGGTGTCAMAGCAGAATGTATGAAAACTCACTTTTGTTATGAGTGGGCCTAATTCTGCATGTATCATCATAGGTGTGACAATTAAGGGTTTGATTGCAGGTGTATCTAAACTGATACCCACACACCTTCCAGGACAGCAATGAGTGCAGGCCCACAGGCTTATAGAGGACAGTATATTGAAGTGTCAAAAGGCAGGGCAGCCAGGTCTTGCTTACCATTCCACTCCATCAGAAGTGATCATGTGATATTAAAATTACCACTTTTGTTTTTAAGTGAATTTCTTGTAAATAAAAAGCTATCTGAAATAAACAGTGGGAATTCACTTTATCTTCCATTTAAGATAAATAAACCATGATAGAGCTGCCTTCTGCATGATAAAATTGCAACACATCTAAAATAAGAAAGACAGAAAAGGATCTAAAATACATATATGGACACCAAAGGAAATGATTACTAAGCAGAGATGAAATAAGGCACAGATGGGCTGAGTATCCCGGACTGCTAGCTGCCATGTACCCCTTTTTTTAGTTTCCTGAAAGGAATTATTTTTCTCCTGAGTCAAGGTTTGCGCTGCAGTTCTTGGTCACTCTGAGGTACTCATTGTGAATCTGATAGGAAAAGAAAATCGCAGTGGTTCTCAGACTTGCCTCAGGATGGAAGCCGTGGCAGGATTCCGGACGTCGTCTGATTTTCTGAGCCTTTAAACGTTCACACTTAAGGGATTCATTATGTTGACTGTAGTTAAGGCGTGCTTCTGACAGTGACTTCTCTCACTCTGAATTTCAGGGGTCAAAACTTGGCACTAAAGTAGCTTAACCACTTCCCTTATATACAGGTGAAGGATGGAACCTTCCCCCTATGACATACCTCCCTTCAGTTGACTTACAGTTGCTTCCCCTTTACCAGTGGCAGCCATAGTGGCTGGACCCACACACGAAAGGATATACCTGATTTCAATGGGTGCCATGGTTATAGGAGCCACAGACTCACAGAGACAGCTACTGTCCACCACCACCATGAACAGATTGCTACTTGGGATTTGCTGGATGACAAAGGACCTGTGGGAACAAGAGATAACAAGATGGCAAGAGGTGACTTACCATCTGCCTTTAATCCAAGGTTACAGTTCATCCCTGTAGGGAACTCACAGTTCAGAAGCTTCGGACAGCTGGTCATATTGCATCCATAATTAGGAACACCAAAGAGTGAATTCAGGCAATCTTAGCTCAGCTCATTTTCTCTACCMRCACATAGCATAGGATCCTTTGCCTAGGGAATGATGTCTCCCACAGTGGGTGGATTTTTCTACACTAATTAACATACTCAAGATGAAGACATGCTCATAGGCCAATTTGATCTAGACAACTGTGAGTGAGTTGAGATTCTCTTCCCAGATGATGCCGGATTGTGTTCATTAGACTCCTTCCTTTCCCCCAAAGACTGCTGGGTGCCAATGAGAATGAAGACAGTACACTCCCTAGACCCATTTCTGCACCACTTTGTTCTATATCTGCCCAGAAGAAAGGAGAATGTTTCCAGTGAAACTGATGCTAGACATAGAAGAGGTTCTAGAAGGCATGTTAATTTCTAAGATTATATAAAACTCCAAACATTGGTATCTGTCAGTACAACCAGTCTAGGAAGTGTGAAAAGAGAGAGCTAAAATTATCAAAGTCTACCTTAGTCATGTTAATAATCTTTCTCCTTCACATTGTATTGACCTTAACATTCCTGTGAGTATTAGAGATGCTCTCTGGGAATAAGCTTAGAAGAGACCCAGTTCCTACTAACACCAAAGCTAAGAATGCTAAGATCACATCAGAAACCATGCTTTGTTAAATGTCCCCGCTAAGGTATTTGGAAAATGTATTTCCTTACTATTTTGTTTAGTTAGATGACCTCGAATTTGATGTAACTTCCTCCATGGTGGAATATGTCATGCAGGGTGACTTGAATCTATTTCCAGGCAGTGGTCATTCATATTTGGCTTAGAATAAATTATCTTCTCATTTTTACTAAATCAAGCATATGATTTTATATAAAAAAATTTGGTGCCTAAAATGGCCCCCCAGAGAGTATGTACTTTTGCCAGTTACTTGGATTGTGGCCATGAATCAGCATAGACTCTCTATGTCCCAAACCTCAGCCTGAGATGACTCCTCAGATGGATTTTGGAGCATTTTCTTTCTTTTATTTTTTTCTATTTTCCTTTTCCTCTTTTTCTTTTCTTTTTTCTTTTTTTGTCCAGCATTGTGCTTTTGATTGATAAGTCCTATTCTTAGTTCATTATGTTTGAGTGTCTACTGATAAAACATTTATTGCAACTTCTGTTTATTATCAGTTGGCTTTTTTCACATGGCTTCTCCATTATTTATATTTGTAGTTCCATCTGTCTTTCTCTTAATCATGAAGATGCCTTTTGGTATAGAATTACAATGAGTAACAACTTCTAAAGATGCCAGGATAAGCAGTATTTGTTCCCTCTGGCCTGCAGAGATACATTTAAGAAAGTGACAGGAGTTTGTGGATATGCAAGGGACCTCAGGATATACAATGGTGTCAAGTTTCCTGTATCACTTTATTCCTGTGGCAGAAAAAATTGGATCATCCAGGAGGACACACGTAGGAGGTTTTGTGCTCTGTCACCTTCCAAAGACATGTAGAATAAACTCAAACATCTTCAAAATCCTTTTAATAAAATATATAATCTTAAGTTTTTTATAGTAAATTGAATGATATTCGTCAGAGTTAATTTCTAAGAAAACATAACCTAAATAGACTTCATAGTCTGTATACCATAGTTTTATACTATATAAAATTGCTACAATTCTATTTTGCTATGCTTGCATACTTGAAAATTGCATTATAAGAATTCAAATATGATTAAGGASCACTAACTAAAAGTAGGAAGGAAAATAAATGACTTTGAGATGAAAATGAGACATATTTTGTATAAGACTAGCCAGACATTAACAAAATACAAAGGGGAAGTTTTATTCCAAAACTATCTATTTCCAAAGCTAGAGAGAGGGGTAAGGTACCCAGACAGGGGTGTGGTGATCTGTGAGAGAATAAAAGGATTTAGGCATAGCCATGGACCTTAGGGGRTCATAGGATTTTTTTAGGGACTGAAGTGACATTCAAGACACAGTGATGTACATCTGATGATTTATCAGTGTTAGATGACAGTTTCCCTAGACCACTGCTCTGCTCCTTATAGGAAATGGTGTTCATGTATTCTTTTTTGACACACATCTCTTTTTTCACAGAACAAAATGACTGAAGAGAGGTGTCTTGAGGGCTAGCCTACCATTGTGTGAGAAAAGAATGTTTAAAGATTAGGAAAGAAGAGCTGATATCCAAAATCTAGGAGATRCGAAGAACATAGCAGCTCGCACTTCAGCTATGTTGGCAAAAGGAAAGTAGCAATTACAGCAGTACAGAGTCCTAGCTGCAGAAGAATCCCATGGCACATGCAAGCATGAAATCGGTTAGGCTAGTGGAGAAGAAACTGTTTTACTGCAAATAAGGATCTGCACAATAGTCACAGATACTATCTTAGCTTAGGGGCTAGTAGCTGAACCCATGATCCTATCAGAAGCCTTGAGTCACTGTGTACCTCAATAGATGGAAAAAACGCCTGCCATTCAGCATTCTGAGCTTTAGAATGATGGGTACCATAGTTATGAGCTCAAAATCCTCCCACTATGTTCCCTACAGAAACTAGGGAAGGTCTCGACTTGTGCTTTCCTACACAGGCTACTAACCAGTTTCTGCAGTTTTGTTAAAGCAGGTAAGGGTGTTATAGTCCCCAATATTAGCTATCTCCTAATGGAGCCTGGGCAGGTCCCTCTCATACTATATAACCATAGTCCACAATTACCAGTGCTACAGGTGCCAGTAGGATATGAGCTCATTCCATCTCATTCTGGTTGTAGGTAGCACAGACCCAATCATCTCTCATATTTTTCTTCAGAATCTTGGAGAAGGTCTCAGACTATGATAGTTGGCACTAYGATCGATACCTGGCATCTCTTTCTCTGAGAGACCAAAGAACAGACCTCTCCAGAGAGATCCCACTCCACAGGGATGTGGCAGCTATTGCCACAAGCCCTCCTCCAGCACCAAGTCAAGCAACTACCATCAAGAACTGCTGCAGGCAAGGCTAGATCATGGAGACAGATAATGCTGAGATCACCTGAAGCTGGAGGAATCCCACAGTATACATCTCATGTCTCCTATAACCAAGTCCGAAGCATCTGTAACTCATAAAAGCTGCTTAATAAAACTGGTAAGAAAACTAGTTATAAAAACTGTACAGAGATCAACACAAATATACTATGACACATATTTGTCCAAAGGAGGACAAAAATTATCCAACAAAGGAGAGTAGCAAAAGGGTAGTAGCCAGACTAGCATTAGAGATGTATATTAGGGGTAATTATGCAGAAACTAATAAATATCATAGCTTGAGTCACATTCCTTTGAAGCAAGACAGGAGTAAGTTTATWAAATATTATTTTATATATACTGATGATCCCAAGCAGAAATGCCTAAGGAAGGCTAATCTCAATTCTTCTTATTCTATTCCAAAAGTTGAGATGGAAGGAATTCTATCATAATTTTTATTAGATCACTGTTCCCTGTAACCCAAACAAGAAAAAACAYACAAAATATAAACTGCTAACAGTGATGAAAACAAACGCTAAATTTCTCAATAGAATACCAGCAAACTAAATTCCCTAGCTCATCAAAATGTCAAATACCATGGCTCTGAAAATCATCCTAGAGATTAATAGATGGTTGAATATATTCAGATTAATAAATGTGGTGTAAGGCATCAGCANAAATATTATTTTATATATACTGATGATCCCAAGCAGAAATGCCTAAGGAAGGCTAATCTCAATTCTTCTTATTCTATTCCAAAAGTTGAGATGGAAGGAATTCTATCATAATTTTTATTAGATCACTGTTCCCTGTAACCCAAACAAGAAAAAACAYACAAAATATAAACTGCTAACAGTGATGAAAACAAACGCTAAATTTCTCAATAGAATACCAGCAAACTAAATTCCCTAGCTCATCAAAATGTCAAATACCATGGCTCTGAAAATCATCCTAGAGATTAATAGATGGTTGAATATATTCAGATTAATAAATGTGGTGTAAGGCATCAGCAAAAAGTCATATCATCATAACAGATACATAAAAAAATCAATAAATATATTAATCATAATAAAAACTTAAAATCAGGCAAAAGAAGAACACAATTCAAGATACTAAGATTTTGTATGCAAACCCCTGTATGTATGTATGTATGTATGTATGTATGTATGTATGTATGTATCTATACATACATACATACATACATACATACATACATACATACACACACACAGTAGTGACTACTCTAAGGCTGGTAGCCAAGATTCTTTTTGTGTAGTGAGCAGGGGAGACTTCCTACTTGTCAAAACTCTGAAAGTTAGTGGCTGAGTGCACAGCTCADAGGAGGACATCAGTATTAATGCCCAAAGCACCAGGAGCATTATAGAAAAGGGAGTCAAAAAAGAGTAAATGACAGAAGACACAGAAGAGTGCTATGACATGCTGCCTTTAGGACAGGATGAAATGATTGTTGTGCTCATGAGTTCAGCACAAGATCAATCCATTCAAAATTTCAGCATGTAGGAGGGAGGGGATAATCAGGTCCCACTCCTGAATGAAGACTACTGTGGCTAGGAGATGGAGAGTCAGTCAATTTCCTTTATGGTATTGCAACTGGCAGGTTTTCCATGCTCCAGAGGATGATCCCATATCTATATAGCTATGTGCACACAAACAGCACTAATGGAATATAGTAGAATTTAAAAAGAAGGAAAAGGAGAAGAAGATATGACACTGAAGTTGATAGGGGGTGTTGTGGTAGCATTTGGGGCAAGTTGGAGAGGAGAAATGAAGGCTGGACATAATAAGAGCACATGGGATGAAATTTGCAAAGTGTAAAAATATTTTTAAATAAAATAAAGGAAAAAGCAAATTAATAATCTCTCATCTACACAAAGCTAGAAGCATCATAATATCTGATTTTTAAAATGATAATAAACAGAGAGTAGGTCAGTGATTCATTAAAGTATTTACTACTCTTGCAGAGGACTCAGGTTCACAACCATCAGTAACTCCAATGCCAGCGGAATCTAAGAGCCTCTCCTGGCTATCAAGGGCACCTTCCCTCATGTGGATAAGGCTCCCATGACACATATACACATAATTAGAATAATAAAAAATAAGATCCAACAATAAGCAAAAGAACTAAATACATATTCATTCCTCAAACAAAATATTACAAGGGGTCAACAGGGCATGGAAATATGCCCAGTCTCATTCATTTGTAAAATGCAAATCTCAAACTACAGCACAATGGGATATACTCCAGTAGTAGATGGCTAAACAGACAAGCATGTAGTGCTGGACTTGATCTCCAGTAAAGAAAAATAAAACCAAATGAAAACCATTGTGAGAATTCATTGTGCCCCATTTAGAATGGATATTACAACAACAACAACAACAACAACAGCAGCAGCAACAAAAAGAAGACAGTTCAATCAATGCTGATAAAAGGGAACACTTATTTATACTTATATACTATTGGTGAGAATCATTATGTACATCCTAGAACGCAATATAGAAGGCTGGAGAGATGGCTAAGCAGTTAAGAGCACTGACTGCTCTTCCAGACAGCCTGAGTTCAATTCCCAGATGGCTCACAACCATCTGTAATGGGATCCAATGCCCTCTTTTGGGGTGTCTGAAGAGAGGGACTGTGTGCTCACATAAAAAAATCTTAAAAAAATAAAGAAAAAGAAAGCAATATAGAGCTTTTTAAAGAAAATAACACAAACCCATCAAATATTCAACTATTCTAAATCTGCATATATATTCAAATAATGGAATCATTATACTAAAATAGTTTTGCAGTTTGATTCAGTTGTTAAGATATAGAATCAAAGCAGGTGTCCTTTAGATGAATGGATAAAGAATATATGGATAAAGATGGATGGATAAACAATATATATTGAAAATAGGATATCAATGACTAGCAAGATGGTTTGCTGGGTAGACTACTTGCTAAACAAGCACAATGACTTGATGCCACCACCCAAATAAAGGCAAAGCATGGTGGTGTGACTCCCCAGTCCTTGATGGGGAGG
>BDUI01001739.1:49081-59825 GCA_002335545.1 Apodemus speciosus | reverse complement strand
CAATGAGCTGAGGCCTGGAGAAAAGACCTCTGCTTTGTAGGTACCAAGATATAAGTCAGGATTTGTAGGTCAGGATACAAGTTTGTCTCACAAATACTTCTAAAGATTTGTTCTTTTTTTCTAACCTGTGCAACCTAACCTGTCTCCAGATTAACTATTGAGTTGATTCTGGTGTCTTTCAAAGCCCCCMAAAAGAGTACACAGGCATATTCTAAGGACAATCAAGCTCTCAGAAAACCAGGATCAGAGAGGTTCACTTAAAGTACAGTGACAGTGCCTTGGCATCCAAGAGAGCAGGTTTCTTAGGGMGAAGTAGCCCTGGACACACAGATGTAAGAGATAAGAAAGCACTAGTCCTAAGACATAACAGCACTCACCAATTGCCCATGGGCAAGTCAGGACCAATTTGAATCATCCCATTTAACTGTTCAGTGRGAGAGAAAAGAGTTTCTTGATTTTAATGAAAAGATAGGGGACTTGGAAATGGATTTGTTGGTAACACATGAAGACCTGAGTTCAGGTCCCCAGCAACATATAATAGTAATGTCTGTAATTACACTTCTGCAGAGTGGAAACTGAAGAATCTAGAACTCAYTGGCCAGAAAGTCAAGCCAATGAGAATGCTTTAAGTTCAATGAAAGATTTTGTCTCAAAACAAAAAACAAGAATAATAATGGAAGAAAGCTTTTGAAATCACATCCTCTAACCTTCATATATGTACCCCCCCAATGTGTGCGCATGTGCATGCACCACACACACACACACACACACACACACACACACACACACACAGAAGAAAAGTAGATCACTGAGTGACTTAGTCAGAGCCACGAAGTTCCAAGGACTTGGTGGAACTAGGGATTGAGCCATGAACCTTACTCTGAAGCTGATTACTCATTATCTTCTATTTCTTTGGTTCACAATGGAGTTTGCATTACTCCCAGGAAGAGGTTTGGGAACTCTGTGGTGATGTTCTGATTGTCAGTGCTGTCTAGATGTCCCACAATCTATGGGTCATTCCCTCATAATAAATGATTCCATGTGTCCATGTGTCTCATAGCTTTGAGCACACTGCTTGAAGCCAATGCATTTGGAAACTGGATCCAAATCTGAGTCTTGAATCCAACTCTGATTCACATGTAGAAACAAAGTATCTCTACACATTTAACTGTGATCCTGTGAATAAGAAATGGGTTCATTTTTCTTTATCTATAGACTGGCTATCAGGGGTGTGATGTACACAGAGCAGTCATTGTGTTAGATGGCTTCTGCATCAAAGTGGAGGTTTATCTTCTAGCTACTCAATTCTGCCTTCTCCCATGATAATTCCTAAGATTTTTACATATTAAGGCATCAATTGTAAGTTATCTTCTTTGTGTTTCTTACAAAGATATTATAGTTAGGGAATTTTGTACATTATTTTTGGTGGCATATTAGAAAATGTGTTATGTTTTATATTAACTTCATTTTGAAATACGGCCAAGATAGTCCGTATTATTGAAAGAGGGCGGCTCTTGAATGGGATAGGATAAAGAACTGCCTCGGCTCAGCATCCGCTTTACCACTACACTCTATGCACATCCCTTCTTTTCTGCCCTTGGCTCTCATCTGTTGCTTTGCTGGTCCTGGCCTGAAGCATAAACCTGCCTTTGGTAAGCCTCACATGCAGGCATGTTCCTGTTCTGCTTTTCTTTCATTTCTCTTGGTTCTGATTAAGATATAAGATGTTGGTATCTGAGGCACAGCTGAGCGGATAACTGTCTCATCTGAGAGCTAAACAGGAAAGGAGAGGATCYTTTGGTGCATAGAGAATCCCAGGATAAAAGGGGAACCCCTTTCTTGATAGCTACCTCACTGTAAAAAGCTGAAGAGTTCATCCCTGGTGCAGGCACATTTGACCCTGTCAGACAGCCTTATCTCTGAATCACTGGCAGGCTGGAGAAGGGTACGGAGCCTTCCTAACTGTTTCTTTCACAAAACATCTTAATTCTTTTTGTCAGCAGGTCATCATCAGCTTAGGAGATGAGGTGGGATGGGGTGAGGGGGATGCCTTGCAGTTTTGTGGCCTCCACCAGGTCCCTGAAATAAGGAGGACAGCTGAGAGCAAAGGGGGAACAAGGAACAGTCTCCAGTAGATTAAAAGGGGCCTTTGTAGTGGCTACATCTGTACATTAAAATAAATCTCTCCTAGCGCTAAAACAACATCTACATTCATTTGGGCCAGGGCCATATTCAGAATTAGAGAATTCTGACAAACCTTGCTTCAGCATGTTGAAGTCTGCCAGCTCAYRACAAGACAAGAAAGTGACTCCAGCCGAGGTGGAGAAACACTCTCGACTCCCCACTTTCTCTCCTGACTCCCACTTTCCGGCTTCACTTGAAAGAAAAAGATTTTGCCCCTTTTTTCAGGTGCCAACCTCTCAGCCGAGTCCTGAAACGGGCAGCAAATTGCCCTTGAAGGTGGTGGACTTCAAGCGGAATTCTGCTCTTTTCCCCTAGAGGAGGCTGCTAGAGGTTCTGCGTGCCTGTTAAAGCCTTTAATAGCTAGAGAAACGCAATTTGGGGTGGCCCTGGGGTAGACTAGACATGAATAATGCCTCATAAAAATAATTACTTCTACCCAGAGTATACACGCCAAAGGAGCTTGGTGGGGGCCCGTCTCGACCAAGCAAATGGAATCTTCCTTACAGGAAGCTTTCAACACGGCCGAGGCATCTGTGGTGCGAATCATATTCACTTCTTCAGAGTGTGGTCCTCCCAAAACCAGTTCTGGAATTTTCTGAGGTCTCGGATAAACAATGTGGGGAGGTTTGTAGGATAGCTGTTGTTAAGTGTGTGGCACAATCAGGTCTGAGATGACCAATTTACATATTGAGGATGGTGATAATGGATGCTAACTCTAGGGCAGCCTGTGTAGCTGCAACATAGATGAGTCAAGGCTGAACGTTGGAATGTACCATTGACTTCAGCCTATTTATTTCATAAGTCAGCAGYTAGAGGTAYGCAAAGGTCAACAGCTTGCCTGAGAGTCTTTAGAGATAGCTCCAACTCTAGCTGGACTGGGAGAGAGGATAGCCTATTGTTGTCTGGGGACATTGAGTCCTCTGTTTGAGGGGTAGAGCCCCTGACTTCTTACTGACGCCCCACGATTTCCTTTAGGAGATGAAATGCCTATAATTTTAGTCCATGAGGTCTGCTGTAGAGTTAACTCTTCATCCCCAAGGATTCATCCTTCCTTCTTTTTCCCTGGCTAGTTCTCTGGGAACTAGCTCTAAGCCTTTCAGTTGAAACTTTGGGGGATAAATAAGAAGTCTTCTTTCCATTGATTTTGCCGAGTTGGTTCAAGGAAGCGCTAGAAGAAAAGGGACTACTGAGAACATGGCTGACACAAATAAAAGTAAAACTAGAAACTGAGAGCCTTGGTGACTTCTGCTGTGTCCTAGATCCTGAAACCAGATAAAACTTCATTTCTTTTGTTTTTCTTTTAGTTATGTGAAACAGTGTCTGACTACTTCAGATGTTCAAATGGAGTTCCTTTTGACTTACAGATAACAGCTTAAGCTCATTTGAATTTGGTTTCTGTTGTTGGCAGTGGATAGCATCCTGACATATCCACCTGSAGTCTAGGTCAGTGACTTCTCCTCACAGGAGAAGGGGCAATGTGAAAGCTGATGGATGACAGGTGTGGGATGGGCGGCAGGTGGATGACATGCATGCTGCCTTTCTTACTTCATGGCAAGTATCCCCCATGAATACCAGAGCACCTTTCTGGGCAGCCTCCCAATGGAGAGCACCAGATGGCCATGGTGCCATCAATGGACCGACTCGGTTGAGCACACGGTGATTCACGGAGCACAATCTTTTTAGAGGAGATTGGGCTCATTCAGGGTGATATGGCTGGAGATGGCACAACCTTTTCAGGAATATGGCACCTTTGCATTCACCAGCACAATACATATTNTTATGTGAAACAGTGTCTGACTACTTCAGATGTTCAAATGGAGTTCCTTTTGACTTACAGATAACAGCTTAAGCTCATTTGAATTTGGTTTCTGTTGTTGGCAGTGGATAGCATCCTGACATATCCACCTGCAGTCTAGGTCAGTGACTTCTCCTCACAGGAGAAGGGGCAATGTGAAAGCTGATGGATGACAGGTGTGGGATGGGCGGCAGGTGGATGACATGCATGCTGCCTTTCTTACTTCATGGCAAGTATCCCCCATGAATACCAGAGCACCTTTCTGGGCAGCCTCCCAATGGAGAGCACCAGATGGCCATGGTGCCATCAATGGACCSACTCGGTTGAGCACACGGTGATTCACGGAGCACAATCTTTTTAGAGGAGATTGGGCTCATTCAGGGTGATATGGCTGGAGATGGCACAACCTTTTCAGGAATATGGCACCTTTGCATTCACCAGCACAATACATATTRGTRACTTCTTTATGTGAAGCAATTCAGTGAAGATGGCAAACTGGAGAGATGGCCCAAGAGTCAAGGSCACTTGATGCTTTTTCAGAGGACCCAGGTTTAATTCTGAGTACCCACATGATGGCTCACCAACTGCCTGTCACTTTAATTCCCAGATACCTAAATCCCACTACTAGCCCCCAGGAGAACCAGGCACCCACCTGGTGTCCAGATCCACATGCAGATAAAACACGCATATTAATGAAAGAAAAACAAGCATCTTTTAAAAACCAGAGGCAAAGGTATATTCCCAAGAAGGACTGGTTACTAATCTTCACAATTATGAGTCAGAAACCTTCTACTTAATCAAAGGGTAGAGAATGAGGTAGTAAAAGCCAGGAAAGGAGAAATCATTTGAAATGTAAATAAAGAGTATATCGAATAAAAAAAATCTCACTTAAAAAATAAAAATAAAAACAAACAAACAAAAAACYGAATTACCCTCAATTGACCACACACCTAAGCTTTTCCAGATACAATGGTCCCTATTTCTTTCCCTGGGCAAGAAAGCCAAGGGCATGAGTTCTGTGGAGTGGAGGAACAAGGATAAATGCTTTCATAACTTGGGGTTATAGGAAGGTCTAGAATACTGGGCGGTATTCAACTGGACTTGCCCRCTTTCTCCATAGGTGGTCTGCCTTGCATCGAAGAGGCCAGGCTTTCCTTTCCCAGAACCATCCCATGTGTAGCTCCCATTAGAGCTTGCCAATGAGAGATTAGTGCTACCATTAGAAAGAATCAAAGATGTTGAGCCTGTGTTCCTCTGGGCACAGTGTAGGCAGATGCATGATCTGCAGGTTTAAAGGTGCTCCCAGTTATGTTCTCGAGAACTACCTGTACAGATTCTCTCAAATCCATCTCCCTTTGTCATTCAGTGATCGTGAAAGCTCTTCACTGTCTGTTCAAAGTTAGCATGAACAGAACAGAGCTCCTGTTGGAAGGGCCACGGTCTGAGTGACAGTGTCTGGACCTCCTGCTTTCTTAGAGTAACACCACACCAAAGAGTCCTTCATATACTGCCAAGACTCAGCTATCTCCACACTGTAATTCAGTCGATTCCAGTGCCAGGCCATCATGGGGACACCCCTCATACTCAGAATGTGGAAGGGCTCAGCTGCTATCCTATAGACATTATGTTAGATGTTCCCTCCCCCAACATTATCCCAGCCACATCCCGGACCATCTTCCTACATCGTGGACTGTCTTCTTCCCTGCCTGGCACWTCTTGCTTTCTCTTAGGGTTGCATTAGCACTTGAAAGATGAACCCACCCCTTCCTGTTTCATAGTCTACTGAAAATGCCAAGAGGCAGCACAGAACTATTGTGGGCTCAGGATCAGAGTCCAGGGTTTCCACTTACCGGCCACGGAAGGAATTTGGGCAAGTTATTTAATATCCCTCGGCTCAATTTTAAAGCTAAGATGATAAAGCTAGATCAAGCAGAGTGTCTGGCACACAGTAAAAGCCCAGAAATGGTTATCTTCGGTATTATAGCATTTTCTCAGAATACAAGATCACTTTCCTTCAGGGGTTCCAGCAAAGAATAATGAGGACCCTTCAGTCTGCCAGAGTCAGTAATATCCTTTCCCAAACCCAGCACCATGTTCCCAGATCCACGAAGGCCTCTAAGAACTGTCTTATTGGCTCACCCCACTGTCTCTCACCGGCTGCTCCAATAACAGGCTACTTCAGTCTTCCTTAAATTGTTACAGCTCACAACAGGCAAGGCATAGCTCTCCCTGCCTAAGGCTGTCCAGGTAACTAGTCGTCTGAAATGGTCTCTGGCCACAGGCAGATCATTTTTCAGGCTGCTTATCTTGTTTTTTGGTCTACAGAGTCTTGGAACTTCAGATAAAGATCTCCAGTACTGCAGCTCTGCCCCAAGAGTACTCTGAGCCCAGGACCAAACAGTAAACAACCACTACTTCCAACTCTGAGCTTCTCACTTTTTATGTCTTCCTGTCTTTCAAGTGTTTATGGAAGGAAGAGATGTTCTTCATCCTGTGGGAAAGAGAGCAAAGCAGGGTGCTTTTGCAATATGTGCAAAGCATGAGCTCCCTGCCCTCTCCAGCATGTGGCATCAATGTAGACAACCCTTCCTTGAGTTCTTACTACCTCAGTTGTTTTCAAACCAGCCAGAGACTTA
Source organism: Apodemus speciosus (assembly GCA_002335545.1). Classification (NCBI taxonomy): domain Eukaryota; kingdom Metazoa; phylum Chordata; class Mammalia; order Rodentia; family Muridae; genus Apodemus; species Apodemus speciosus. The sequence goes on along the minus strand of BDUI01001739.1, from coordinate 53,210 downwards.
TTACTAAAAGGTCCCATATGCTCACTATAGTTCCCTATCATCTCTACCCTTCATTCCCCTTCCTCTCTTATTCCCTTGCAAATGAGAATTTTCTGAGCTGGGGAACCCATGAAGGGTGTGAGCTTACATGCTCCGAGGGGCTTACATCCTGTTAGGATTCACAATGGTTAGAAAGACATGAATGCACTTTATATAATGAAAAGGGAATCTTTGCAAACTCCTGAGGATCACGGGCAATGGCTTTTAATCTGAAGCCTGGAACTGCAGGATGAGCCTTGACATGCGAAGGGGGTATCGACAGGGGGGTCACGCCCCTTAGAAGGACAGTTACAGAATCTGAGGCTTTCTGTATAGGCACTTCAGCGTGGACTATTTTATCTTAGATATTGTCTTCATCTTCGAAGCAAGGGCACTTAGAATGAGACTGGCACATGTTTTCTTGGTGTTGGGAAAGGGCTAGGTGGGTGTGGTGGACAGCACTGTGAGGAGGAGGGGTGGGAAAGGAGCCAGGTTCCCCCATTCTAGTGGATGTCCCCACCAGTGTAAGGGTACTGAGGTTCTTCCCAACTTTGCCTTGTTTCCTACTGGCTTCCAGGTAAAGTAGCTCTTCCATGTGCTGCAAACTCTCGTATGTTCCTGTGTGATCCCTACAACCTCACAGCCCCAGCATCCCTGGAGCTAGGGGAAAAGGGGAGGGGCTATGGACTCCTGAGGCTCAGTAGGGAAGCTCATCACTGCTACAACTTAAGGAGGTCATAGAATGGGAGTGTGCTGAATCCTGACGCTAAGGAAAGAGATGGGAAATGGCTTCCTTATATTAGAGTTCTAATGGGACAGACTGGTTAGACTCCAGGACTCCTAAGAGACACTGCTCTCCAGTGCTACACATGCAAAAGTTCATCACAAGGGAGAGAGAGAGAGAGGGGCGCAGTGAGCTTCATCTGGGGAGAGAAGTCGTTTAGAGAGAGGGACAACTGGCCCCACTGGGCATTTTCAAGACCAGAGCTTACCARAATGATGCTTTAAGAACCAGATTTACTAAGAATTCTAGACTGATAGAGATAGGCAGATAGAGTATCTTGATGGTCTTGTTTTATATACCACAAATGCCAGTATAGAAGTCCTGGAAAGTGTCTGTGTCCAGAAGAAGCAGAAGTACAGGGATGAACTAGAAAGCAAATTCTGGCATCCTGACAGATGAGAATTCCCAGCCTCTTTCCCCCTGCTGGGGATGGGGAGGGCATATTCTTGGTTTATGTCCTTCAAGTAAGCCTGAGAAGTACAGATAAGGATGGTCTACAACTCTCTATATAGACCAGGGTGTCCCTAAACTTATGGCAATTCTTCTGCTTCTGTTTCTCAAACACTAATTGTAGCTTTGCGCCCTCATTCCCAGCTCTGTCACTGTTTTCTGCCCCTTTGGGATGTCCACCCACCTCATCACACTGTGAGGACCACTTCCCCATTATGCCCTCTGTCATCCTTCTGGGTTTCTAGGCCTGCTGAGCTGCAGGACTCCTGAGACCGTAACACTAATTTCCAGTATCATATCCCCTTTGTCCTAACACAAGCCTTCCTTCATGAATCATTTCACTCATAAATGTTCTCAGGGTTTTCTAAGATGGGAAGCTGCTTTTCTCAGTCCTTAAAGCCTGGTCTACATAGAGAGTTCTAGGCTATCCAGAATTTATACAGAGAGCCTCCATTTCAACAACAACAACAAAAACAAAAACAACAACAAAAACAAAAACAACAAAAAGCAAAAATCAGCTTTTGAGGTAGCTGACAGAATATAGGGTGAGGGGAGTTACTGATAGGAGAAAGAAAAGCTAAGCAAATTCAAGAACAGGAGGATTTTTCAATATAAAAGGAAATATACAATAGGCCTTATTTCACAAAGGGAATGTAATAAGACTATTCTATTCTACAAAGATTGTCTGATGAATGAAAAGGAAGAAATAAGCTAACTGTGTCCATGCACTTAGGAGATTGCACAGAGCGCTGTGAAAGAACCTTAACCCACTGTGAGCCAATGAAATAATAACCAGCATCTGATATTAACTAAAGAGTAGCGCTGTCCACTGGCCAATGAGAAACAGCAGTTGCCTTTAGGAAGTGAGACCAGGAGGCTGAAGTGGTAGGTCAGGGCCTATGCACTTTCTCTGTAAGCTACTTTACTTTTATTTAACTTCAAGAAAATCCATGTCCTTGGCAATGAGAGGAAGTCCGTTAGAAAGGGAAGCATCCAGAGGTGAAAACAATGAGCAGATGCAAGCTCCTAGCACCACCGGGATGCAAGGCTGCTTCCTTCTTTGCTCTTTGCATCTTTGCCCTAAGAGAGCCAGCTTAGCAGAGGGCTAATGAGAGAATCCATGGGGACACTGGATAATGGCCCCTGTGGCACGGTCTACATCTTGGAGGTTTCTCTAATTTTATCTGTCCAGAAGATGCTTCTTAGCCAGTGTGAAGTCTTTCAATACATATTCTGGAAAGCTAGGACTCAGGTATAAACAATTGTCTTGCTCTGGGAAATGGCCCCTTGATCTGAAGTTTGTACTTGACCAGAGATATATTGTTTGCCAAAGAAATCAATCCCATTATATTACCTGTGATTATAGCTGGGTGGGGCAATTTCCAAACCAACCCAGTGAGTGGGCTGAGGGATGGTTGTCTGTGAAGTTTCATCTTGCTGAGGTTTGCCTCACAAGTGAACAACTTCCTTTCTCACTACACCCAGACACTTTGACCAGTGCAAACTGAGTTGCAGACCTCTAGGGTAGGGAGAGGTCAAGTGTATGACCTTGAAGACTGTGTCTCAACCCAAGCCCTTGACCTAGCACCCATTCCTCTAGAGGTCAAAGGTAAGCATCTGATGCCTCATAGTGTACTACCAAGATTCCATTAGCAGAAAGAAGTTATTACCTTCATAAAACTTGACCTTGTGCTGTCCCACAAGCCATTAAATATTATGGGTTATCTACTCTTGTCACAAAAGGCAACGAGAACAATATGGGGTATTGTGTGGGGAGCAATGGTAGATATTGAAAAACCCAAATGTCATCAAAACTTTATTTACTGCTCCTCCGCATAATCCCAGCTCTATAAAAATGAGGAATAATGAACGGGACGGGGGAGAAGAAACAACAACCAGGCCTGGAGTCTCGGTGCTCTCTCCTGCACCAAGGAGTCTGCACAGAGTGTCTATCAGGATCCATATGTTTCTGCATGTGTAAGAATGCTCTTACACAGGGGGCTTACTTCATAACTGAGATTCTTTTTCATTTAATTCAGTCATATTAGATTATGGGCCTGATTATGATCATATCCACAAATCAGTATTTTAACAGAGTTTCCATGGAAACACTATATGCCCCTGTTTTTTAACTTTTTTGGACAAGGCTTTGCCTGTTTAACAACTTGAACAAGTTTGAGGAGGACAACATGTTTTGTTTAAGTTACATTAACTGGGGCCAATATTTCCTAATTGCATTACCAGAAGAAACATTCGCGGCATTGCTCTGTACATGGAAAAGCTCCCCTAACCCAGCCTTCGATTTGCTTTAATCACTGGAGAACAGGAAACATACCAGGATTGCCTTGTCTTATCAAGTTTTAAATGTGTTAACTGGTTTTAAATCTATGGAATAATCTCCCTTATTAAATGACAAAGTTAGTCTTGTTAAGAGGATCGGCATTTATAGCTATGTGCATTTAGTTTTCACGATGCAAACGCACAAGATCCCCTTGGCTCCTGTTAGAGAGGTGAACTCATTGTGGATAAATGAGAGCCTTTTGTGTGTAGGGGGGAGGGTGTTTCAGAATGAAAAAGGACTCCCCTTAACAAATATAATCAATATTGTAATATGCTAGGGTAAATGTAAAGGTAACATGAAAGCAACAAGGGCTTCTCATAAACCAATTATTTTTTCATTTTTGTGGTGTGTGTGTGTGTGTGTGTGTGTGTGTGTGTGTATCTTAGCCTTAATCCCTTGAGACTGACTCTTTCTTTGAACCCGGAGTTCAATGCTTTTTCAGATAGACTAGATGGCCAGCAAAGTGCAGATTCTCATTCATTCATTCATTCATTCATTCTCTCTCTCTCTCTCTCTCTCTCTCTCTCTCTCTCTCT
>BDUI01001739.1:24340-46751 GCA_002335545.1 Apodemus speciosus | reverse complement strand
TCTCTCTCTCTCTCTCTCTCTCTCTCTCTCTCTCTCCCTCCCTCCCCCTCCCCCCTCTCTCCACAAGAGTTGTATTTCAAACACCCTCATGATAGAAGCAACTGATAGAAACTTACAAACATGAGCTAACATAAGCTGTCTGTCGGGGGAGCACAGACTCAGATGATTTTCTCCTTGGCCTCATTAGAATCACAAATGCAATGTTGACAACACATGAAGGAGCCGGCTTGTTGAACACAAATGTTTCCACTCCTATCAACCTCCAGACTCTTGATAGTCATGCCGCCCCACGATGAAAGCTAAACAGCCCCGGGGAGATGACTACATGCTCTTTCTAATTATGCAGGGATTGGATAAAAAGGCCTCCTAGGGATGAGGACTGAGCAGGACAGAGAATGGCTGGGTGGGGGTCTGCAGAAAAACCTCAAGCACACAATAGGTTGCCCAATGAGGGATTCCTGAATTGGATGAAAAGGACATGGGTCACTGCAAGTGCACCGGAATGGGAAGCTGTGCTGTAGGAACTCAGGCAGAGACAGGCTTCACTTTTGTCAGCAAACAGCCCACTAGGAGGTTGCACATGCATGCCACCACCAACAGCCTGCCTTACAGGAACTACTCTGATGAGCAGCATTGCTCCATAGTGTGTGGACAGGCAGAGATTGCAAGGCATTCCAGGCAAACACACCTATATGCCTGCTCTATAATCCCAAAAGACAGTAAACTCCACTCATGGGCAAATCGTCTTGTGATGGGAACTTGCCTTAGCCCTAACCATGATCCTGAAGTAGAGGGAGCCAAGGGTCTACTTGGTTCATATCACACAGACACAGTAGAGGGGATGCTAGATAATTTATACTGCTACATGCAAACATGTTTTACTAAGATTTGAACCGCATTTTAAAAACCACACTTAACCATCCTCACAAATCTGTGGCTAGGTTAAATGCTGAGATTGGAGACCAGAGAGGTGGAATAACTCGTTTAAGCTCCCACCACCAGTATAGGTTAGAAGCAACACTTGAGCTTAGATGCTTTATGTAAAGTTCATGGTTTTAATTGGTTGTTCTTTGAAGTTTTTTATTTTTAGATTGAATTTTTATTTTGTTAGTTTTATTTATTTATTCACTTTTTTTTTCTTTTTAGATTTTAAAGTTTTTATTTTTAGTTTATGTGTGTGAGTATTCAGACACACCAGAAGAGGGCATCGGATCCCGTGACAGAAGGTTGTGAGCCACCATGTGGTTGCTGGGAATTGAACATAGGACCTCTGGAAGAGCAGTCAGTGCTCCTAACTACTGAGCTATCTCTCCAGCCCCTTAAAATATTTATTTTTATGTATGAGTGCTCCATCTGACTGTACACCTGCATGTCAGAAGAGAGCATCAGATCCCATTACAGATGGTTGTGAGCCACCATGTGGTTGCTGGGAATTGAACTCAGGACCTCTGGAAGGGCAGACAGTGTTCTTAACCACTGAGTCACCTCTCCAGCCCAGTTTATTTTTATTTGTGCATATTTAAGTGCAGTTGCATAAGTCTATGTGTACCATGTGCATGTAGATACCTGAAAATGTCTGAAGAGGGCGACAGATGCCCAGGAGTTGGAGTGACAGGCAGTTGTGAGCTGATATGGATGCTGAGAACTGGTCGGGGTCTGCGTCATCTGAGGGAATAGTAAGGCCTCTTAACTGCTGAGCCATCTTCCCAGGCTTGGTTTTGCTTTGCTGCTGCTGCTGCTGTTGTTGTTGTTGTTTGTTTGTTTGAAACAAGGTCTCACTATACTCACTATGGGGCTCTTGATGCCCCTGTCTCAGCCTCCCAAGTGCTAGTATTATATGTGTCTGCTACTGTGCCTGCCTAGGGACATTATTATGAAATTAAATGTCGGGCAGATAAGCTGAGATAACTAGAACTCCTCACTTTCAAGATGCATAATTGGTGGGTTTGAATGTAAATCTTACTCAAAGCCACCGTCTCCCCCAGGACATTTTCAACAATGTGTTTGAAAGGGCTAATGGGGAGGAAATTTTAAGGGGGAAAACACAAGACACGATTCACTATTGCATGGCAACGTGCACGCACTGAGATATAGTTGAAAATATATGAAACATAATCTATCACAGAAGTCTATCATCATCATAAAAGTACAAAAGTCAATGAAAATCCACAACAAAACTACATAAAGTCTTCATTTTTATGCGGAACACGAGTAAGCAATCAAACACGAATGTGACTGGRTTCCAAGTTATATTCTCGGGGCAGGGACAAAAGTAACCAATCCAAAGATCTACGTGAGAGAGTGTCAGTGTGTGGCCTGGCCCGGGGTTCCTAAGCCACTATGCATCTTGATCTCTTTGTCTTTCATTAGTGCCCTGTCCACCAGCATCTGCCTGTGCTTACTGATGAGCCACACGAGCTCACTAATTACCTTTAATCATGCTTATCTGACTCCCATCTTTACCTTCGCAGACATCTTACACACAGGAAAAGTGCTGGAAGGGCATAGTTGGCGAGACATGAGGCTGGTGAGTCTGTGTTTTCTCTAATCCTGACAGKATACAGAGAATGTAGCCCCAAACAGTGCTTCTAGCTCCGCCTCTTCTGCCACTGAAATTCCCAGTGGCTACTCCCAAGAGTTAGCTTCCTCCTTGGAGAAGTGGGCTGTGTCAAAGAAGCCCCATTTTAATCACATTTACATGTGTGTGTGTGTGTGTGTGTGTGTGTGTGTGTGTGTGTGTGTGTGTGTGTGTGTGTGTGTGTGTGTGTGTGTGTGTGTGTGTGTGTGTAACAAGCAAGCAATAGGTGAGATTTATTTGTGGCAGTGGGGAGGTTGGATTGTAATGCCTACAGAAGGAAACCATGGCTGTGGATTTCAGGACATGGGGACCTGTCAACACAGCTAATCTCCAGGAATGTGGGCTGAATGTACCCAGGATAGCCAAAGAAGTACCCCATGGAAACTGTCAGCCTCCAGCAGGCCAATTTGTTCTCATATTACACTCCCTGAAGCCTCTGTTGTGAGACCCCAGGTTAGGAATTCATATCCTGCATCCTCCCCCCACCCAGTGAGGGTTGACACAGCACGGTTGATAAGTCAAGAGAATGCAGAAGCCACAGCCGGATTAAGAAGGCTGTTTTATTTTGGTGCCCTGGACTTCAAGCAGATTAAATAATCAAAAAGGCCGGGCCATTGGGGTCATGTCTGAATGCTACAGCTGTTCACCAAGGTCTGACCAACATTCTTTGTGTGGTTTGCTGTCTGAATGGGAGAGGCAGAGAAGATCCCTGAGAGGTTGACACTTTGCAGAAAAAGACCGGACGCAATCAAAAGACCCTCTTATGGAGAAGGACCACAGCAGACAGAGACAAGGAGACAGGCTGCTTAAATAAGTGACCTCCTGAAATCAGCAACTGTTTTCTGCACTGGAGAAAAGCCCGGGCTGGATTCAGGGAAAGAGAATAGGAAGCCGGGCTCCAAGTCTGCCGTAGCCAGGGTGTGCTATCTGTGAGTACACACGCCGGGGTATCTGTTGGATGAGGGCTTGTGCTGCAGAGTCTGGGCCATGAAAGGTGAGCAGGAACGAATTTCATTGCCCCTACCCCAGAAGTCCCCTGCTGAGAGAAGGGGGAGATCCCCTCCAAGAAGTGTCTGTGAGAAATCAATTTTCAACCTGTCTTTCTTAAAACATTAGACAGATGTAAAAAACAAAAATCTCTCTCAGTGGAAAGATGGATGTGTCACCATGCTGAGCAAGGGGGAAAAGGAGCTGAAGACAAATGTGTATAGTTGTGGTGTGGACATGCAGCGGGCTTGTCACGGGCCATTTCATAGACAACACAGTGCCTTGAGTTGGAGTTCATATATTACTTCCTTTGGGGAAGTGGGAGGCAAACTGGCCCCCATTTCAGGAATATACGCCTTTTATTAAGAGATAAATGGACTGGGTGGGTACTCTGTTKTTTAAGGATTGATTCCCTGCAACTAATTAATCCTCGTGGCTCAGCGATATTGTCGGGTGATTTCTAATGGAAAGGCATTTATTTGAACTTTGAAAGAAGTTATACATCTGAAAAATTACAGAAAAGCAAGGGCTGTAGACTTCTGTTTGAAGAAGGAGAAGGGGACTTTGATGCTCTATGTCTCTTGAACTAAATCAAAGCAGGCAGCTTTCCCTTGGAAAGCTCTTCATTTTCCCAGCTCTATAGGACTGCAGCCAAGAGCAGAGTCCAAAGCAGGGAGATCGGGGTGTAGTACACTCTAGTCATTCTGTGTTTCCCTGCAGGTGAGGCGCAAACCAGAACAACAAATAAATAACTGTTTCTTGAATGCCTCCATGTTGACAAGCATTTTGTTTTGAATAGCATTCCATGGCCCTGTCARTGCTTCTACAGTTCAACAAAATACGCTTGACACGTTTGTCATACATAAAAGTTCAAATCCCAAGAGAGAAAAAGGGAGGGAAACTGTAACTTTGAAAAATGATCACACAGCCTTTTAAGAAAATATCAATTACAATTAGAGCCCCTCTGTCTTTTGGGGAGCAGTCCACATTCCTATACAGCTGCACCATTTGTGATAAGTGAATAGGGAATCCTGGAAGCCAAATGCTCCTCAATGAGGTGGTCCAACACACGGAATATGCCGTATTAGTTAAAAGAAATGAAGACACTTTCTAAGTACTCATGTAGATACATAGTTTTGACTAAACAGAACAGATTGCAGAATAGGATAAATGCATGATTACATTTATGTGGGTTAAACAAACATAGTACAGCATTGTGCAAATCCATCCCCGATTGCTGTACCATGTCTCTCTTGAATATCTGGCAGAGTAATACAGCAGATGAGAATTCTCGCAGATTCTGTAGACAGTCTGGGACCAACTCATGCTTAATTGTTTACTGTTTCTGTGACCCTGGGGAGTAACTTAGCCTTTCTACGCCTGTTTTTTTTTTTATCCTACAAAATGTCGAAGACAAACAGCCATGTTGACAAGGTCATTAGGGTGGATTTGTATCTATAAAGCAGTAGGATTGATCCCTGCCATGCAGTATGTGGCATCTGGTCATTTGCTATTGTCCTTATTAGCTACCGYATTTTACAAAGCTCAGCATAACGCCATCCTATCTCKGTGATCATCTCTAGTGATTACAGAAATAAAAATCAGAAGGAATACCTAAGAGGCTCGTTCCAACCCATGCCCAAGATAAGCTCCCAATACTTCCAACTCTGGAAATATTGGATCATGCAGTAAGGGAAGGAAATTTGCAGATATGATGGCACCTTTACGATCTGAACATTTATCTCAGTRTAGGACACTTGATGGGCAGGCATAAGACCCCAGGTTTAGTCTTCAACTCCAGGGAGAAAAATCCRTAGATGACYCCAAAGATCTCAAAAGAAGATTCAGGTCATATGCCATACCTCCATATTTCAACTCAAGCTGGAAATGTTATAAACATTTCAACTCTGCTATCATTTATTGAATAGTATTAAGAAGGCCAGGGCCGGGACTCAGTTGGTACTACTAGCACAGCCTGCGCAAATCTCTGAGCGTGGTCCCAGCACCACAAAATTGAGGATGGCACTACAGACCTCTAATCCTCGCACAGTGGCTGTTGTTTTGAGYATGTCTGAAGACAGAAACCAGGTTTCAGTGGGACTTCTGTGGAGCGAGTCTGAAGGGGCTTCTGGGAGGAAAACCAGAGGTGATTAGAAGGTTGTGTGCCCCACTAAAGCACTTCACTTCTCCATAAGAAGCAAGAAGCTAATGGAAATCTGACAATCTGGGAGTGGCTGCAACAAATTTCAGAAATAAGGATATGTTTTCTATTGTTTCTGATGCTTTTTGGTAATTTTTAAAACCATTATAGAAAAAAAAAAGGACAAAGACGATCATCACAGATTGGGTTATGCCTTTTATGCCTACAAAGCTAGACAGCTATTTGTAGGGCATTCCCTCGTCAATATGGTCACCTGAAGCCACATCTGAAGTGTAAATGAATTAAGACCAAGTCAGAATTAAAAGTCAGTTCTTGTGAATAGGGGAACATGGGGAGGGAAAAAGATATATGGGACATTGTGGGGGGTGCGGGGAAACCAGGAAAAGGGAAATGAAATGTAAATAAAGAATATATCCAATAAAAAAGTCAGTTCTTGGATTGCAATCATATTGTGGGAGCTCAGGAACTACAGGTGTCTGGTGACATCCAGGTTGGAGGGCAGGCACAGAACATTTCTACCACCATACAAAGCTCAATGGCCTACCCTCCTCTGGAGTCATCCTTTTGGGAATATGGGCMTAAGCTCCTTTGTTAMCTTTCTACCTGCCACAACCCACACRCTTAGCTCTGACCTCCAAAGGACACATGCCCCAGAATGACTTTCCCCTCACCGTTTCATGTGATAGCAATTTTATATAGTCTGATGACCGGGTCACAGTAGAAGTTCCTTCTCCAAGGCTGTTGACAATGGCTAGCTCAGAGCTAGCCTCAGTGACCAGCCTGGGCATGCTCAGTCCCATTCTGAGAAGGGCGAGGAGCTCCTTTCTAGCTGGGTGGAAGGCACTGCTGGCTCAGGACTCCACTGCCTGGGAATTCCTTGGCTGATGGCGACCACCTTTCATATACTGGCCTCCACCCCACCTTCTTCTCTTTGTTTTAGGTATTCTACTGCTGGTTTCCAGTGTGGGTATCCTGTTTCCAGGTGTGGGCAGCTGCCCTAAGAAATGTTTGTGTCACCCATCATCAAACTCTGTGGACTGCAGTGGCCAGGGGCTGTCAAAGATCCCCCCTGACTTACCCCCATGGACAGTAACGCTGCTCTTACAAGATAACCGGATCCACTGGCTTCCTGCTCTTGCATTTCGGTCTGTATCACTGCTCACCACCTTAAATCTATCTAACAACTCTCTTTCAAATCTGGCTGCAGAGGCTTTCTATGGACTTCCGCACTTGCAGGTTTTAAATGTAACCCAGAATTCCCTGCTTTCCATAGAAAGCAGCTTTGCCCATGCCCTGCCTGGGCTCAGGGAGCTGGATCTATCATCCAACAGCCTCAGCGTCCTCCCCACATCTCTGGGCAAGYCTTGGGAGAACCTGACTGTGTTTGCCGTGCAGCAGAACCATCTTCTACATCTGGATCGTGAACTTCTAGAGGCCATGCCCAGGGTGAGGCTGGTACTTCTTAAGGACAACCCTTGGAAATGTGACTGCCACTTACTGGGTCTGAAACTCTGGCTGGAGAGATTCACCTTTGAAGGTTAGTAGTATGGCTTTCTGCGTGTCTCCAACCTCAGCATCTAAAGAGGGAGGACGATGGTGCAAAGGGAAGCTGTAGGCTTTTGTGTATCTTCACATGGAAGTGTGTCAACTTCAGGAGAGGAGTAAATGTCTACTGGAGTGTGGAGGACATTTTCATTTGAGTGTTTATGCTCATCACAGTGTGCATGCAGATGACATGGACTTCTCTGTGGGAATCACATACCAAGCATCCTCTGCTTTAACTTCCAGGTGTGATCTGGTTAGTGATGTGGCTCTCCCTTCTTAAGCTAGCTTCCCCCTCTACCCAAAGATGGCTATAAACCTCATGGAATACTGAAATTGGGTCCAGAAGGCTCCCTCTTCCTTAATTGGAAGCTCAAATCTAAGCAATAGACCCCAGAATATTAGAGAGAGTAAACTCTGGAAATCACCCAGGGGTTAATACAGTACAGACTAAGGGTGAAACTCTGCATTTTTTCTGCTCATTATGCACCAAGTGGCTATTTTACATGAGAGAGCAAAGTGGAGCAGTTTGGAAAGGGCTATATTGCACGCCTTTGCTATCAGAGAGAAAAGCTTGGCAACCTTGGTTGTCAATGGGGAACAGAAGCTCAGAGAAGTCCAATGACCAGCCTACGGTTACACAGGTGAAGATCAAAAGAGAGTAGAAAACATGACCTTGGCTTTGGGCTCTTTCCTGAACCCTACATTGCTTCTCTGAGCACCATTCACTCATGCTTGTCCTTGAATATCCTTGATGATCCAGGCACTACCCTAGATCCAGAGAAAGGGGCAGTGAATAGGAAAGACATCATTATGAAGGTTTCATTGGAAGGGTAAAAAGATACTATATAAAACACTAACTAAAGGTATGCGTTCAGATGGCAATGGTAAGGCAGTGAGGAGAGCAAGTGATGTTAAAAGGGAATGTGCTCTAGCTTAGACAGGATGGGAAAGAAACGCCTCTCAAGATAATGGCATATGTAAGAACCAGAACAATGAAAAGAAGGAACAGAAGATAAGTGTGGGGATGGGGGCCCAGCAGGCCTTTGGGGCCTGGTGAAGAAGCTAGCCTGGCTTAGGGAGAGCCAGAGGAGTGAGTCAGTGGGTGGAGATAACACACAGCACATCGTGTTTCCCCTTCCAGTCCCTAAACATGTGCAGAGCAGGTGCCCTGTCTGGATTTTATTCTAGGGGAGGTGGGAAGTTCTGAGGAATTCTTGTCTAGAGAACAGAATGATCTGACCACTGTGTAAAATGCCAGGCCGCTGACTCTGAGAGGGCAGAGCAGAGGCCGCTGAAGAAGAGCCAGCGGGATGAAGGGGGAGGTGATCTCAGCGGAGCAGAGAAGAGATGACAGTGGCCTAGACCAGGACAGCAACCAGTGACCGGCATTTGCAACAGTGCAATGGTGGAAATGGCTGAGGGGTTGGACAGGGTGGCGGACTGAGAGAAGGAAAGAGTAGTTATGGAGGTTTCTTTTGTATTTCTTTCTGCTTGGTAACTGTATAAATGGGGATGCTTTTAGCAGATAAGGAATGGGGGCAGTGGGAGAGTCTGCAGAGGGGATCAGTGGAAGGTTCAGGAAGGGGACATGTTTGGAGTACTTGTCATACTTCAGGGTAGGGGGATTGTTGGTGATTATATGCTTGAGCCTAGAGATACCTGAGGGTTTCAGTTGAATTAGGGGAAAAAAAACCAGTGCCTGGAGGCGTGGCCTACATATGATAGAAGCTCAAAATTTGCCACATTACAATTTGGAAGCTTCTCAATAGTCTAAGAGAAATGGATGCATCACCAACTAGCCAACATTGAAGTTAGCTCTCAAAGTCAACTATATAATTCAGTAACAACTTTCTGATAGGTCAAAACCAAAACCAAGCATGTCTGGAGGTGAGGTGGCTTGAGCCATTGCTTTCTGGATTAAATCATAGGCATGAAACAGACCATCCGAGAGAGAGAGAGAGAGAGAGAGAGAGAGAGAGAGAGAGAGAGAGAGAGAGAGAGAGAGTTTTCATCAAAGAACATTGTCCAATGTAAAATCAACATGCAGTTTCCAGACCTAAGACACCCCCAAAAGTAATGCAGGCAAGGATGGTATTCTCCTATTCAGCCACAAACTTATGTGAAGGAATGCCTTTGTCTAGCACGTAGTGCTACCAAGAAAAAGCTGATAGTATTAGGGATAATTTGGGTCCCTTGTGCCATCAGTGCAGCTTAACTTTCCTTTATAGCAATGCTTCTAAAGTACAGATAATGGCCTTTTTCAGAGGAAGGCAAAATCAGTTCAGGGTACCATGATCTGGTGTCCCAGCATCAAGAAAGGAAAAATACTAACTAGATACAAGACACAGGAGACAGTCTGCTTATGCATACACTAAGCCTAAAATTAATGCCTAAGACTAAGCTAAGGGAACAGATGCTAGTCTGAACAGTCATAAACAACTACAAACACTGAAGGCATCAGTCAAAGCAGCGTGATTAACATTACAGACCACCTGATTTCAGTCGTCCGTACTGAAGTCTATCGCTTACCCATGCCTGAGTCCCAGGGAACTGGGAGTGAGACCTGCATCCCAGGTCTGCATTTCACACAACCATTTGGGGACATAAGCATACTCTGGATGGTGATGTCATTAACTTCATCACATGACATTTAAGGTCACCAACCAACATAGCTCACAGAGGACATCATGGGGATTTTGTATGCTGGAAGTGGGAAAAACTCAGTCATCATGGCTTCAGATGAAACCCAAAGAATTGGAAAACTTAGGATCCTGTGGGTCTATGGGCAAAATGATTGGCTTTGGTCAATATAAAATTGTCTCCCCTTTATCCAGCTGTGCCATGGGATGGTAAGTGGTCATCCTTTATTTACATATGAGCCTATATTTTGATGTTCATGGTTAACTGTGAAATAGGTACTCTGAGTAAGGTATGGCAGTGCCACACTGAACACTTGACACGATTTATTCATCTAAGTCCTTAGAACAATCTTGAAAAGTGAATTTCATTATTATTGCTCTCCTGGCTTCCAGGAATGCAAGCAGTGACTCAGAGGTAGCAAGAAACTTTCCAGAACTGTACAGTACAGCTAAGTTATATAGAGACCTAAGATTTCAACCCACTTTCTTCTAAGACAGAGGTGAAGTACTATTGATGTCAAGTGGGGACCGTTGGAGGTTGGGACCTGGGACTTCTTTCTTTTTAAAGTCAAAAGGGAGAGGGACCATCATGCTGCAACCAGCAGGTTTGCCTCTGGGGTCATGGTCCCCGAGAAGGCAGTGGAGGTGGGAGGAAGATCCTGGTTAAGGTTGGCGGTGGAGGTGGGAGGAGGATCCTGGTTAAGGTCACAGCTGCACAGAAGGCTACTGAGACAGTGCCAGGCTAGACCCTGCCTTCCTGCTGTGTCCCAGCATTCACTGTAGGCCTATCCTTTGTTCCAAGCCCAAGGCTATGGATGTTAGCATAATACTAGAGAGGAAAGTGGATACAGAACAAGAGTGAACCTGGAGTGACTACATGGTACACCATAGCTGAGGTAAACATCAGCCAGAAAAGTGGCCTAGCATAGCACTCTGGGTTCTCCCGTGGAAGCCTCACTGTGCTTTGGTTGGATGGAATGCTTTTGCTCCCCCGGGGTATCTGTCTCTCTAGCCTTCTGCCTTGACATAAAGGCCCTAGTAAGAGCCACCACAGCCAGGTAGAAGGGAGCTAAGTTCCCACAGAGGCAGAGCCCCTCATTTCAGCCCAGCTGGGTGGGGCCCTTGGCTCGGCAGGAGCAGTCACCTGGGCCCTCTAGCTTCAAGAACACTAGTGGCTTGGGAAGCCTCTCTTTGATCTTACTGCTTTAAAGCCGGCATTCATGCCTGCCTTCTTCCTGAAGAAGCCAGGAGGGACCCAAGGGACTCTAGTTATTTATCATTCAGTTTTAAGCAATGGCAGCAGAAAAGGTGTGTATTGGGTTTTGTCTCTGTCACCAACCCTGGTGTTTCTGGGTCATATGATAGCTCTTGTCTTGTGGGGTGGCCCTGTCTATTTATAGAACACTTACAACTTGCCTTACGATGATTAGATAGGAAGCATAGGCATATATCTCCCAAGCCCTAAATTACTATGTAGTGGCATGAGACCATAACACTGGAGTGACAACCTCCATATGTGCTTTTTGGACATTAACTTAAAACAATGCCCTATGATGTCTACTGAGAATCTGTAATCTGTATTCGCTAAGGGAGCATGCCACACACACCCCTCTCCTGGCTGAGGGTTTTAAGGAAGCCTGAGAGAAACTGGCCATAGGACCTATGGGTCCTGACAGTCAAGTAGTCTTTTCTGGCACTGCCCTGGTCCCAGGACAAAACAGAAAAAAAGAAGTAGAGTGGGGGAAGTATAGTGGGGACTGAGTTTGGGTGTTGACTTATCCACTCATGCCCTGTATGGATTTTAAAAAGAATTTCCTATAAGATGGAGGCTAAGAACTTTGAACTGCCAAGTTAGACACAACTGGGAGGTTCTGATGGCAGAAAACTTTAAGAAGTTTGTTCCCATAAAGTCAAAAAGTGTGCCAGTGGTTGTACAGGCCAGGCTGAAGAGGTGTAGTCTAGTATTCCATGAGAGGATAACTGACTATGAAAGATACTCCTGGAATCAGTTACGTTACAGAGACCTAAACCCACATTTAATAACTCCATGGAACATTTGGAACTCAAAGTTGTAAATGTCCTGAGACCCCAGAGAATGAATTACTTAAACACCAAGAGCAACATGTGGCATTGTCAAATGCTCAGGTACATAAAACCCAGAAAGTGACATTCTGCCTCTCTAAAGAGTGTTGACAGAGACATAGGGTCTTTGGAATTTGTTGCAGGAAATAGTAAAAAGAATCGATATAGAAATTTTGTCTGAATTGTGTGGGGATTTTTGCCTGCAATTCCAAACTAGAATAGGGAAAATTAGTCACCTGTTGTGGGAAATATTAAAAAAAAACAAAGAAACACACACACACACACACACACACACACACACACACACAAGAAAAAAAAAAACCCAGCAAGTTCCTGTGCTTCACCCAGCTACTCTGCCCCGGCGGACTTGTCTCATGGAGACTCTATGACTCAGAGCTCCCCAGACATCTCCACCCAACTTGCTAGGTTCCCACTGGCAGGTTGATACCATTCGACCTCATGCTTCAAATACCCCATGGCAATCAGGCAAAACCACTCTTTGCCACCATACCTTTCTCTCTTGAACCCAGATGAGTTGCCCAGTGAAGGAAAACACAATACAAACTTAGTTCAGAAACAACAGTAACTCAATCACTGGGTGCAACAACTAAAATCCTAATCTCGTAAGTCTTATGAAGTCTAAATCCTCTGGTGGCAAATCCTGAAGGATCCACCATTGAAACTTCTTGTCCTCATGCTATCCCAGTCCAAAAAGTGCTCTCTGTCTCTCCTCTTCCTCTCTTCCCTTATCCAACCCAGAAGTCCCTCCTACTTACCCAGTGATTGGCTCCTTTATTCATTAGGGGATGGCTGACAAGAAGTCACCTGAGTATGTGACACAGCCCCTCCCAGGAATAGCAGGATTAACATCAATATACAAATAGCACCATGCCCAATCCATTATAGGAATCAACATACAAATGACAACAATGGATATGTGTTTTATCTGTTCTTTGATTTTTTTTTAGTGGGAATCCAGCAAGAAAGGATTCTTTTGTGATGGGCAGTGGGTGAGAGGAAGGCTGGAGATCACAGTGTCCTTAGATTGGGCCCTCACATTCTCTATCAGTATGTGCCCAGTGGTCCTCTCAGCCTTTATATAATATTAAGGTAACTTGGTTTCTAACAAATTCTTAGCCATAAATAATTGTCTATTTAGTCTGTGGCAGGCTGAGGACTTTGGAATACTGTTGAATCAAAGCTCTACAATCATCATCATCATCACCACCATCATCATCAACATCACTCTTTGCTTTGTTTCTTGAAGGGGGAGAAACAGACGGTGCCATCTGCAGGCTGCCTGAACCCTGGAAGGGAAAGGATCTCCTCTCCATTCCTCACGAACTATACCAACCCTGTCCCCTACCTTCTCAGGATTTGGCACCCTCGCCAGCCCAGCAGCCTGGTTCTGCCCCACGAGATGCCCAGAAGTCTCCTGAGAGTAGCTCAGGACAGCCAGATCCCTTGGAGTGTGAAACCAAACCCAAACCAAAGCCAACCAACCTGCGCCACGCTGTGGCCACTGTGGTCATCACTGGGGTGGTATGTGGGATTGTATGTCTCATGATGTTGGCGGCTGCTATCTACGGATGTACCTATGCAGCTATCACAGCCCAGTACCAAGGGAGACCCTTGGCACCAACCAGGAAGTCTGAGAAGATGGGAAGTAAGGAACTAATGGACAGCTCGCCAGCTTGAGGGACTTCATGTCCAAGGCCCCCTCGATTGCTGGGGGCCCGAAGAAATGTCTGTGAGTGCTTGATGTGTTCACTGCTCCAGTCCCATATTTTATCTTCCAAAACAACTAAGAAAAAATATATACAAAAATAAAACAAAGTATTCAATGGGAAGAAACTTATCTGGAACATTTTAAATACCATATATAAAATAGAGACCCTCACATCTTGCAACTGAGAAGATATGACAAGAAGTCTATGTGTAGGAACAAAAAGAAGAAGACAGCCATCTCTTTTAGGTACTTGTCTCTGGATTAAGCTGAATTCTGCAGAGCAACAAGAATTCTGGCATGTGTGCCAACTGGCATTTTTAGGAACTCTAGGGGCCACCAGTTGGAGTGCCTGAGAATAGGCTAGTACTCTTACCCAACTGGTACTGGATACCTTTATAATTCAAGTTCATGCTAGATTGGTGGGACGTTGAGATGTTGCGTATGTTACACATTTAGTGGAAATGTCTGTTGGTCAGGAATTTCATAGCTGGCCACAAGAGTCAGATTATATTTAATTTTCTAAATCAGAAAACCATTTGGGGCTCTCTAAGCTGCAGGGGAAGATGAAGGTTTCATGTCTGGATAATGGGACTCAGGCCTGGAGCCTGGGCAAGGTTTTGATGTGAAGGAACACAGAGAGGATGGTAAACTAGAATACGAGGCAGATATCATCAAGAGGCCATATCCACCAGCCGACTGGAACCTTACCCTAGGACTCTCCCAGCAGGGATGGATTTAGGTTAGGCTGAATGGCGGTTGTGTCTTTGCAACTGCATCTGCATATACAGTGCACAGAGGGCATGGATTTGTACAGCTACACCCACACATAAACACCCTCGGAGCAATCAGCTTACCCACTAATGAAATGCAGCCGTGTCGGGTGGGAGCCAGTAGCTGTTGATCACCACCCAGATTGTATGCTCAACACTCTGGGATAGGAAATAAGAAGGAAGTTTGAGGGGGAGTGGGAGTTACTGAGGGAGGGGAGGAGACTTGAAGCACTGGAGGGGTGGGGTGAGGGTGGGGGGTGGGCAGACATCCTGGCTAGTGCCTCAGCATGGCTTTAAAAAGTTCAGGTATGGCTTGCAAAGTCCACAGACTTGGTTGAGAGAGTTGCATGCAAAGTGAATTTTTATAAATTGAATCATCATTTTAATGCAGCAGGGGAGCCTGCTATTTAAAGGAACCTTTCATGGAATCTTTTCTGTAATGGAAATAATTGGCTCCAGATTGATGCATTTTTTTCCAAATTTGCATTTCTATGCTAGGGTTTCTTAAAGTGGAATATACCTATACCTACTCTTTCTGTTCATACTACAGGCACTTTTTAGGATTATAACTATTTTACACAGGAAGAGAGCACAGAGGAGTTAAAGACATGTTAAAAGCAGAAAATGACAAATATGGGGCAAGCTGTTTCTCTAGAGCCCATGACAGACATTGCTAATCAATCCCAGCTCTTTTCCCAGCTGAGCCTCAAATATACCACAGATGGTTTCTTAAGACAGCACTATAGGCAACCAGAACTAATCAATTGGAGTTGGTTCAAAGGATAAAGCACATTTGCCATTCAGGGTACTGGCTCGACTTCACCCCTCAAGGCCATGTAAAAATTGGATTGGATCCCCAGTCAGTTGTCTACTCCTCAACCGGAATACAAATGGGACATGCACATGTTGGGATGGACAGATGTCTAGCCTGCTAGAAGCAATGTAAACCTTGTATATACCAGTGGGCTAAGGGCAGACTGTCTTTTTGGAGTATCAGTTTAGCTAGATAATTTTTTTTTTTAGGAGAAGAAGTTTAAATGTGAATGGTCCCAATGAAACCTATTAGCGTATGTAATTAATATGCATTAATAATTACAATGTGGAAAAGAACAGAATGCCAAGAGTTCCCACAGAAGGCCCATGGCTGCATGGGCTGTCATTTGCCCTGACACCTCCTCTCTTTTGTGCCAAGGTAGCTCAAGTCAACTGCGTGACTGAGTTTCTATTCTAAGGATGTAGCAACTACTTTCAAACTGAAAAAAAAAAATTCTTTCCATTGTCCTAACTGCAACTTTTTTTATTTTTTTGGCCAAGAAGGTAATGTGAGAGGAAATTGAGAAGGTTCCTTTATTCTTCCTCTTGATTTGACCAAATGTTTTTCAAGCTCACGCTGTTAGCAGGCATGGCTCGCTGTCATCCTGAGCATTCCTCATAGAATTCTGACACTCGCCCTGTGGATACTCAGGCAGCTCTCACATACCCTAAGAACGCCCAGGGCCAGCAGCACATACCTCCTCTAACAAGTGATTTAGGACTGCAAGTGTACTATGCCCTGTCAGTGGTTTGGCGATGCTGCAGATCAGCCCTGCCCTCTCCCCTCAGAGATTACATAAAAGAGTTCCTAGTACTCTGCACAAACCATGAATGTGGCTCAAACCCTCACCTGTCAACACCCTGATCCTATTAGATGTTGATGTACAGATGATAACCCACGCAAAAGGCCTCTAGCTTAATAGGTAGTCTTTAAGCAAAAGGAGTTAAGTGACGCATGTGTAGACTCAGATTTCTATCATTTGCCTACAGTCACCACACACAGCAGTTGGCAGTGAAAAGAATTACTTACTCTGAAATGTCAACAGCTTCTCAGAACAGAAAAATATAAATCAAGTTGTTTAGATGAACAAATGTAGAGTTATCATTTGCTAATATGAGAAATGAAATGTTTTAATTGCAAAATGCGCAGCAGATGAAAGACCCAGTTTTCGGGGTATTCTGCAAGAACCACAAATTATCTTTCACGAGCACTGCAGCTCACAAGGGGCAATTTACAAACGCCTCACAGATTATTTTCAGCTGCTTATTACTGCCATCCTATTCATAGAGTCCCCTGTAAGAATGTCCTTCCGTCACAGCGCCAGACTGGAGGAGGCGCTCAGGGCAAAAGGCACGTGTAAGGCTGTTTCAGAGAAAGTCCTCTTGAAATGGCATGCTTCCATTAAAAGTAATGTAACCACCGTGTGGTGACAGGCAGGTGACTTCTGCTCAGGCCCAGGGATCTGAGTTCACAGCCATTGCAGCTTTCTGCAGTGAAGCACACAGGAGAAGGACATGAGAGACACGTGAAGCTGACGATGAGGCACTTTGTAAGGAAAAAGATCCGCTGTTAAATCAGAGATGCTTGCACAGGTAAGGCGGGTTCCTCAAACCCCTCAGGAAGATGCTTGTGCTTAAGACGATAAAATGCCAGTGGATAAAGGAGGTATATCACTTTGCTTTATGAAAACGGAGAGCTGGAAAGAGCTCTATACCTGGGCTTCCTGCAGAAGGCTCCTGGAAGTCAAACCCCATTGGGGAGGTTCACTGAGTACTACTAAAGACAGAGCCCCTCCGCCTCACACTCTGAATATTGAAAGTGGCTAAACTGGTTTCTAAACTATTTTATCTGTGCCCCATATTCATAGTTATACGTCAGTCATTCAAAACCTGTAACTTCCTGTGCAGATCTGGAAATCAGTGTTTCCACTGTCCATTTAGATTCTTCAAATACTGCTGTCAGAAACCTGAGAGAAGACACTCCAACCTACAGGAAGCCCTCCAGAGCAGGGTTACCTGCAGAACTTCAGGGGACCCTCCCATTTCCCCCCAATGGATTTATGCATTTATGGATCTGTCTGTCTGTCTGTCTCTCTCTCTCTGTCTGTCTATCTCTTTTAGTGCTTAAATTACAATGAGGTCTCAAAGAAACCTTTGTCTCTCAGAGGAGGCCTTACAACATTCTGACAGGCTTTCAGATTCTTGACAAAGACAGTGTATGCTCAGAATCCTCGAAATGGATAGGGCGTCACCCATTGCCTCACACATCCATTAAGCAGGCCCAGAAAACAAGTCAAGGGAGCTAGGAAGGGCCTGAAGAACATTTCGTCTAGGCCTGGAGAATTTCAGAACAGTTGCCACTGCCCTTCTTGTCTATCATGGGCATTGCTAACAGATCACAGCACACTTATCAACTGATTCCAGACCAGGCCCCAGGATCCTTTCAAATTTGTTTCCCAGGTGCCCAAAAGAGATCAACTAGAGTTGATGTAAAGGATTAAAATTATTTGCTATGTTGATATAGTTCAGTGCTCTTATTTTACAGCTAGGAGTTAGAAGCATGGAAAAGGGAAGAAATGTTCCAAAAGTCACACACAGTTCATTGTGTGACTGATAAATCCAGTTGCAGAAGCATGCAGTTAACATGAATAACAAAAATTAATCTCCTATTACCCTTTGTCCATTGTACAGTCAGCTGCTCTATCTAGACTATGACGTCATTGTACTAATCACATAGATAAAGACAATTATAGCACCACCAACAACATTCGCTGGGTGTGGTGCTGGCTAGTTTTATGCCAGCTTGACACAAGCTAGAGTCATTTGGAAAGAGGAAACCTCAATTGAGAAAATGCCCCAATTAGGATTGGCCTGTGGACATTTTTCTTAATTCATGACTAATGTGGAAGGGCCCAGCTCCTGGTGGGTGGCATAAGCCTTGGGAAGGGAAGGTGGTCTTGAGTTTTGTAAGAGAAAGCCATTGTGAAAGAAACCAGGAAGTAGAGTTCTTCTGTGGTATCTGCTTCAGTTCCTACCTTTAAGTTCCTGCCCTGACTTTTTTTTTTTTGATGACAGACTATGATGTGGAAATGTAAGTTGAAATTAACACTTTCCACCCCAAGTTGAATTTGGTCATGGTGTTTTAGCACAACACTAGAAACCTAACCAAGACAAACACCCAGCTTGGTGCCAGGTATCTTCTAAGCACATTAATTAATTTTCTATTTGCCTTATAAAGAAAACCATAGGTGTCTACTGTTCTGTAGTACATAAACCTAGAAAGCAAAAGTCCTAAGTTATCATACCAGTAGATGATACAGTAGAAATTCACAAAAAAGTTGTGGTGGCTGATTTTATGTCAACATAGCACAAGCTAGGGTTATTTGAAATGAGGGGAGTTCAATTGAAGAAAAATCTTCCATAAGATCCCTCCCTAGGGCATTTTCCTAATTAGAGATTGATAAGGGTGGGCCTAGCCCACTGTGGGTGGTGCCCTCTCTTGACTAGTGGTTCTGGGCTCTATAAGAAAGTAGACTGAGCAAGCCAGTAATCAGCAGTCCTCCATGGCCTCTGCATCAGCTCCTGCCATCAGGTTCCCTCTCTGCTTGAGTTCCTGTCCTGACTTTCTTCAATGATGTCATGTCAGTCAAATAAACCCTTTCCTCTCCAGCTTGCTTTTATTTTTTTTATTTTTATTTTTATTTATTTATTTATTTATTTATTTATTTTTTTGGTCATGGGGTTTCCTTACGACAATAGAAATCCTGACTGAGACACAGTCTTCCCCAAAACCTAGGTGTTTTTTTTTTTTTTTTGAGACTGAACATATCCTTTTTCTGTTATTTTGAGTTTTCATTTTTTAAACCAACACTTCTGGCTAGCACACAAAACAACAGGATTCGTTATAACATACATATGCATCGCTCCAGGTTGCTCATGCCCACCCCCTGTACCCTGGCCTCACCTCCCTCCCATAGTTCCCTTTCTGCTTTCATGTCTCATATGTATATATGCATGTCTGCATACATGTTGAACTTAGATTTTCACATGAAAGAAGCATACTATCTGTCTTATTTATCCATTTTTGCTAATTCATGGACTATGCAAAGAGATGCTAGCCAGAGTTTAAAAAATGAACAAGGTGATAGCCTGGGTAGGAAAAAAAAGAGGATTCAAAAGGATTTCAGGCACCAGTGAGCTGGATCACCACTGCTGCTAAGCCTGATGACCTGAGTCTGAGTCCTGGGACTCTCATGATGAAAGAAGTTCTTCTCTGCCCGCTCTGTGAATATTGTAGCACACACACAGCCATACAAATAAATAAACAAATGAATAAACAAATAAATACATAAAATTTAAAGATGGAATGACTTCAATATCCTTATTCAAATCAACGTCAAAATCGATCAAAAGGGCATATTTGAAACAACTAGAAATGAAATAATTCGGAATTCTTACATTTAGATGTAACAACATGTCATCTGAGGACACAAAGCCGTCTCTATCCTTTAAAGATATATACTGAAATCTTATGAAAAAATGTATGATGTGACCGGACTTTGGTTTAAAGTAAATGAGGAGGTGCAGCAGGGGCTGGGGTGGCGGGTAGAGGGAATAATGGTGGGCACATCTGGCTTGGGATCAGAACCAGAGCCTGGATGCTGCTCAAAACCTCGGTGGTAGAGAGGATACAGATGGAGAACGTTGGGTTCTYTGACATTTACAAGCTAGAGAACTGAGTGAGTCACCCTAGCAAAAACAGAAAATTGAAGAGCAAGGGAGGGCAAGCGCCGAGACAGCAACCAGCACAGAGCAAGAAAGACAGGAGAGCTGGCTGTGGATTTGGGATTGCTCTAATGGTGTCGCATCACTGGGAACAAAACCTGACCGCTGTGGGTCGTAAAATGAACGGGAAAGCGCATGAGAGAGGACTGTACCACACGAGACGATTAGTGATAGATCCCACAGATAAAACAGTACGACTGTAAACTGATTTTGGCTTAAGTCTGACTAGTTCAGCTGAATTCAGGAAGGTAGACCACTTGTGGAGGAAAAAGATTTGAATGCCCATACTCTATGCTTCCACTCTGTAATTTCTTCTGATTATTAATAAGATCACATACCCCCATCTTCCATGAGCTGGGCCATGTGTAATAGCAAACTTTAACCCTGAATTATGGATGGCAATCTGGCATAGATCTTGACATCAGCTGGGTCTGCCTACCCAGAAGAGACTCTAAGAACTGGCAGCCAGTATGGCCTTTGGGGACAAGAGGCTGTGATCAATTCTATCTCTTTCTAATCACATGCTGTCTGAGGTTTACTCCGTTGGCAACAATGTCCACAGACCGAGTGTCACAGTTCCCAGGCTTCTGCCATAGACTCATTCGCATCTGCCCGTCTCTTTCCAGGAAGCATACTACACTTAACCTCCTTGAGTGCCCCATGAACCCCTCTCTCTTGGCCTGAGTACCATACATTCTCATCTTAACAGAGATCAAAACCCAAACAAGGAACTTGGAAGGTTTGTTTAGGTAAAGGTAGGAAAATAAATCCCTGATCTTTTGTGAGCCATGTTGGTAAAATAAAAAGGAAAGAAAGAAAAAAAATCCCATAAACTCTTATCCACTAAAGTATCTAGGGACATTTCCAGTCCTGTACCAAGCATCATTTTACGTCCACTGTTCCAAGCTTTATGAATCAGAATGAAGCTTAAGTAGATTGCCATCGTGACTGACAATGGGAATATGTACTTTTAGGAAGCTTAAGACCTTTGGTTAGGACTTCTGTATAATCCCATTCAATGAGGTACAACTGATGGACAAACTCTGACTCATGAAAATGAAACTCTTATTATCACCTTTCATTTGCATAACCTGTGATTCCAATATCACCTCCATTTCATAAGAACATGATAAGATGTTCTTATGAAGAAGAAGGGACTTTTGTTTGGTTCTGCTTTAAATAGACTGTGTGTCATTTCCATCTAATTAAAGTGTTACTGAGCTTTTACGGAAAGAGCCAGGTAGTTTTGTGTTGTGGTTCATACAGTTTCTATCCAACTACCTAGCTCTTACATTTTGGTAGGAAAGTGTCTAAAGATGAATGAGGCAGGGCTACATCCAAAATACAACCTTATTTTCAAAAACATCAGCAGATTTGCCACAAGGCACTTATTTCTTGATAATGTAAAGAGCTCATACAACAGGACAAAAAGGAAAATCATTATCATTTAAATATAGGCAACAGTTTTTAATAGACATCTTGCTTAGAAAGATGTATCAAAGGCCCAAAAGCACATAAACAGACAGATCCTCTGCATTTATCTTGCAAAATGCAAGTCCATCCCTATCTATCAACGTGGTTAAAATTAAAGATAGATAACTAAATGTTGGTGAGGATATGGAGAAATTGGAATTCTTATGCACTGCTGGTAGAATTCTAAACTAAAAGTAACCACAATTCGAAACAGGTTTTTCAATTCTGCAAAATACTAAATGAAGAGTTAGATGTGACACAATTTCACTTCTAGGTTTCTGCTCAAGAGGAATGAAAACATGTCCATGTGGTAACTGTACATGCATGCCAACAATATCACTAATAGCTAAGGGGTAYTCACATAATAGAATATTATCTAGTGATAGAAAACATTAATTACTAATTTATGACATACTGTGGTTCTGGAAAGTATTATATTATATGACTAAAGCCAGTCACTATGGTTCATGTATCATTCCATCGATCTGAAATGTTCCAAAATATGCAAATCCATTGATAAAGCAGAACAGCGATCCTAAGGATGAGGAGAAGYATCAAGAAAGAGGAGGGGTATGGGCTGACTTCCTTCAGGGTACACAAGACTTCTAAAATCAGTTTGTTGTGACAGATATCAACCTCTGTCACGTATATAAAAGAGCCATTGAGCTGTGTGCTTTAAAGAAGCAAACCTTCCAAGACAGGAAAGATGTAGTAATAAAACCACAAGAAAAAACTGAAAGTAAATGAACAAACAGGTGGCCACACTATAGAACTGGCCCTGCTGACTGCCATGTTCCAACCTCTTTGGTCGACATTAGGAGTAGGAAATGCGTGTTTAAGTATTTTACT
>BDUI01001738.1:155570-168025 GCA_002335545.1 Apodemus speciosus | reverse complement strand
AAAAAAAAAAAAAAAGGAAAAGGAAAAGTCATCTGCGCCAACTCCTGTTGAGCAGTAAACAGCCTAGGGCTGCTGAGGGATTTGGCCAAACAGGAGCCGCACTCAGAAAGGCACTGTTGGCAGAGGGGATAGCCTGGCACCTGTGGACACACGTCACTCAAGTCTCCTGCCACAAGGGGCGTACTTGACTGACAACCCCAGCTGAAGAGCCTGTAGAGCCACCACTGGATTTGTGGTTAAGACCCAGGTTAGCCAGCCGGTGACTGAAGCAGGCTGGAGTGGGGGCAGACTCCTTTAACGGGACAACTTTGGCTTAAAGATTTACCTTGAGCCCCACAAACCTCTGAGTCCCGAGTTTGGGATACTGCTCCTCGGGCCTTCCATCTGCCCCACCTTTCCTGGCATCTGTGTAGAGCTGTGCTCTCCAATGGTCCGTGTGCGTCCTGTTACAGGCATGACCCCCAAGAGATAGCTTACCCACCTAACTCTCCTAAAAACGATTTGTTTGTTTGTTTGTTTGTTTGTTTGTTTTTGAGACAGGGTTTCTCTGTGTAACAGTCCTAGCTGTCCTGGAACTGGCTTTGTAGACCAGGCTGGCCTCCTACTCACATTGATCCACCTACCTCTGCCTCYCGAGTGCTGGAATTAAAAGCATGCGCCATCGTACCCCAGCTCCTCATAACTGTTTTAAAAAGTATCCGAACAACAACAACAGCAAGAAATCCAAACAAAAGCATCCCCTGTTCTTCCCCACATTTCCATTAGCGCTTCAAAGTAAGAACGGGGCCTCCCGTTCGGCACACGTGGCTCCGTTTGTCTCCACAGCTTTCTATGAATCGGCAGTGTTAGTGTCTGTGTAACAGACAGAGAACTGACATGAGAGTTGGAGAGGATCGTCTCCRAGGGAAGAATGAAACAAAGAGCTCGTGTCCCTTAGAGATGGGGGACAGTGAGACACGTGTAGTTTGGTTTGTTTCTGTGCGAACTGTGTGGAGCGCACTTACACAAGCCAAGATGGTACGGGCCGCCTCACACCTCGCCGTATTACAGTCTTCCGGACTCCACCGTGCCAGAAAGCCATCCTTGGCTGAAATGCTATGATGTACCTCATCTCTGTATTTGATTCTGACTCCAAGTTCTTTTTGTCACAGTACCCTGTAGCCCTGAAAACTGTAGGCCCAAACCCTCCTTCTTCTCTTAGTATGCTTTTTTCTGGTGGTCGTAGGGTGGTTTGAGAAGGGGTTTGTTTGTATAGTCTTGGATGTCCTAGAATTAGCTCTGTAGACCAGGCTGGCCTCAGACTCACAGAGATCCACCTGCCCCTACCTCCCAAGTGCTGGGACTAAATATGTGCAGCCACCACTGCCCCGCCCCTTATTCTGCTTCTTGTCAGGTATTTATTTGTTTGCAGCAAGAGAAAGGGAATGTTCGCCATTGTTCCCACCACTGCATAGATGGTCCACACCGGGAAAGGCTCCTTACCTGTGATGGCRAATCCTAGACACCACTGTGTACACTCCACACGTGTACAGGACTGTCCCTAGCCACACAGCCAYTGTCTTCAGGACTTTGGCTGGGTCTGTGCACAAAAGGTTATCATAGGTGGTCTTGTCGACCCAGAAGGAAAGGCAAGCAGGGTCACAGGACCCTCACCGTAGTGTTCAGTCAACCAGTTGTATTCAGYTCTGCATATGGCCTCAGTGTATAGTGTGGGCTGAGTGTATAGGTGGGGAAAGACTAGAGCCTTCTACACAGCTCTGGGAGAGTCATTATCCACACTGGGTRCAGGCCAGTGTGGCTGCTTTAAGGTCACCACACTCCTGCCTGTCACTCCTCACCCAGTCCTCTGTCAGTAAACCTAATAAAATCACTAGTCCCCCAGAGTGAACNAGCCTTGTGATGGCATTATTCAGCATTATGACATCACAATAAAGCATGGTTGGATAGTGCACTGTTGTGATTACACAGTTCGTTGTGGTGATATTGTGAAACTTTTTTTATCACAATGGAGCATTGTGATGGCACAAAGGGAACTCTCTCTCTCTCTCTCTCTCTCTCTCTCTCTCTCTCTCTCTCTGTGTGTGTGTGTGTGTGTGTGTGTGTGTGTGTGTGTGTGATCCCCAATATATCATTGTGATGTCTCAAGGGGAATTGTGTGTGCGTTATCACAATACAGCATTGTGATAGCTCAAAGGGAATTGTGTGTGTGTGTGTGTGTGTGTGTGTGTGTGTGTGTATGCCTGTGTGCCTGTGTGTGTGTGTATGTGCAGGCACATATGCTGCCATATACAAATGGAAGTCATAGGATAACCTAGTTCTCTGCTTTTACAACTGGGTCTCAGGGATTAAACTCTAGGCATCAGGCCTSGTGGCAAGTGTCTTAATTCATTGAGCCATCTCGCTGAACCCAGGAAAAAAAATTGAATATTGTTGAAAGCAACTGATATTTAAATATGTTGATGCTATAGAAAGTCTTGATCCAGGCTCTAGAACACTGTTAATAAGAGTCTACAAGACTGGGTGTGGCAATTGCCTGGGTGAAACATCTGGGAGTTAGAACAAAATGGACTGTTTTAGTGCCAGATCATGAAGAATYATGGACATTTCTAGACAGATGGGTGTCATAAATAGTTCTATGTTTAAGGTAGATGATTTGACTGCAATGAGTTGGTAGAATTAAAATGGGATGCGTAGAAGTGAAATAATACCATATCCAGATGCCTTTTAAATTATGATATTCTCCTACTTTTAAGCAAATAGCCACTTGATAAAATGGAGAAACCAGGAAAGCAAGCACTCGAAGAAGGAAGGCATTCTCCACCAGAAACTCTGAGCCTGTTTTTATCAGGACAGACTCAAGATTTATACCCTCGATTTCTGGAATTCTCCCTTGTAGAGTTGCTTTGGCAAATGCTATAAATCTCAGAACCTGATGCCTAACACATGAGTTTACTCAGTGAATTACTTTCTTTCCTTTTGACAATTCAGATCTGTTAAGTATTTATTAATATAACAAATTAGTAGATAGTCACATGTAGCTGTCTTTTGCTACTTTGAGGGTTCTTCTTTCTTTCACCCCTTTCCACCCTTTTTCCACTCTCACGACCCCTTAACACTAGATAGGAGAGAAAAACAAGATAGAAAGGAAAAGAGGGTAATGTTATCATTGGACTACTTCCTGCTGATTAGGAAAGTTCCTTGGGGTAACTTTGATCTTTGATGTTAGGATATCTAATATCTTATTTTTATTTCTTCTTTGCACAGGACTGTTTAACAAACTGCAACCGACAGCAAACAACCAACAACAAGAACCTACCCTACCTCCTCTCTAGGGGCCCTAGCATTTATATAGCCTCTGAAAAGTTCCCAGAATTCCAAATGTCACACAATTGCAGAAACTATCTGCGGCTGACAAAATCATGCTCCTGCTAGAGCACTAGGCAAATCATAGTCAGCTTCTATGGACCATTTGAAGCAGCCCCCATATCCCACATCTGGGATTTAAATGAAAACATTCCCATAATATTTCTGTGTTTTTCAAAGAAACCAAAATTCTCACTACACTCACATACTCTGTACTTTTGCTTCTATGAAACAGAAGGAAGTATTGTATCATATTTGCATTTTGGAGAATAAATTTACTGCAGGAAAATAAAAGAATTTTTAGCTTCTATGACAATCTGAGTTTATTAAGCAATTTTTGAATGATGTTTGTGCAAAAAGATACAAAGATAAATACAACTAAATCTTCATCTTTAGGAGCTCAGACACCAATCAACACTTGGGCTCTCTCATCTTTAATGTGAGCACTTACAGCTATACATGTCCCTCTTAAAACTAACTTCCTAGCTGGGGTGATGGTGGTGGTGGTGGTGGTGGTGGTGGTGGTGGTGGTGGTGGTGGTGGTGNGGGGTGATGGTGGTGGTGGTGGTGGTGGTGGTGGTGGTGGTGGTGGTGGTGGTGATGGGGTGGCTCATGCCTTTAATCCCAGCACCCAGGAGGCAAAGGTGTGGTCTGCAGAACAAGTTCCAGGACAGCCAAGGCTGCACAGAGAAACCCTGTCTCAAAACACCAAAACAAAAACCCCTAACATCCCGGGCTATGGCTCTGTCACTCATTAGCATCAGTGATTTGCTGGTTTACTAAGAGGTTTTGTCTGTATCATCCCCTGCCCCCCCACAAGACTATATACAAACCTACAACACACACATGCACATACATACGAGCTCACACACGCTCACACACACACACGTTCACACATACACACACATTCACACACACATACACACACATGTACACACACACTCACACAATATACACATACATACATACACTCACACACATACACATTCACACACACTTACACACTCACATGCCTTTACTTTCCAAAAGATGTTTATGGACTATAGCTAGCTGGTCCTCACTGTCATGACTCCACTTTTGATGCTGTTTATTAATTTACTCTTCTACCACATCTGCTTCTATAGAAACCTGATGGTGTCTACAGCTTTCTACTGTCCTGTGGTCCATGAAGGTTGTAGACTGGCTGCCACTATYATTCCTGGTATGTCTATAATGTTCTGTACTTGTTTAAAAAATAGCTAAGATATTGAAGTTTAATGGATAAAGTGCAGTTTTAAACCTTTTTAAAATGAATATTGCCAAATTATTTTCCAAAAAGATTGTACCAATTCATACTACCAAGACTATTTTTTATATTCTTAACATTCATTCCAGGCTAAATTTTCATTTGTTCATATTATCACCCTTTTAAAAGTCTATATAAGCCAAACATGGCATCACATGCCTGTGGTCCCTACACTCAGGAGTTTGGGACAGATGTTTGAGGCTCAGTAGAGAGACCCTATGGTAAACTAAACAAACCAAAACAAAACCCAAAACAACAGCACAAAGTCAGAGAGAGTTTTAGTTAAGAGATTCGTTTATCTGCAAAGTTGAGCTATTTTTTACCCATTTGCATTTATTTTGATATAAATTTCCTCTCTAAATAATTAGCCCCTTTTTTATTAGAGTGCTTCAATCTTCTCTGGCTGATTTGTTCAGTTTTCCTGCACATTAAATAAGTTGGCCTTTTGCTTTTTCCCTCCACACTGACTCACTCTTTCAGCCTCTTCTCTACTTCCTCCTTTTGGACTTTTAAATACATATTTCCCCTACCCTTTCTCCCTCTTGCTCCAGCCCCACTCGCTCCGGACCCCTTAAACATATTTCTTGACAGCTTGGGATTTACATAATACTTGGTTAGGAAGGTATTTCTTACTCTAAGGCAATGTAAAAAAAAAAAAAAAAACATTTGCTATGTTTTTATTAAACACCTTGAGTGTGTGTGTGTTTGTGTGTGTGTGTGTGTGTGTGTGTTATACAAAGCCACCAAAATATTACTGAAGGGCACATAGTCTTGGATTCTTGAATCTTGGAATCCCTAAGACACTGGAGAACCGCAGACCAACATCTTCTCTGTGGGGCCTCCTCGTGAAAACCTGTTTTTCTTTTCTAGATTCCATTACCTTGACCATTTGAACCACATTTCATTTCCTCCTCCCCCTCCTCCCTCCTCTTCTCCATCCTCCTTTTCCTCCTCTTCCTCCTCCTCCTCTTCTTCTTCTAACTTCATTCTGGATACCGGATTCTTAAATGGCCCACGCCACTTCACATGCACATTAAAATGTCGGTGCCCCAAACGGACGTGATACCCTAAGGCTATGACCAATTCTAAGTTTAGCAGCGGAATACTTTCCTAGCTCCTGGATGTCATAGGCCTATTAATACATTTCACTATCACAATCACACGCCTGATTCTGGCAGCTTGCACCCAGCTGGCGGTCGCTATCAAACCCCTAAAACTAGAAATAATGTCGAATGTACTAGATGACAGAAGAAAAAAAAAGATTTTTAAAAGAACCTGAGAATTTAGAAATTGGTTGAAAATTATCAGTAATAGTGCAAGTTTTGCATCTATACTGAAGAAAATATAAGACAGATTTCATTATGAAGCATTTTAGATTACTCTAAACTTAGAATTAACCACAACATGAAATCACTGCCAAAAAAATTAATGCATTTTTAACTGGAAAAAGGGATTAATAGCTGGCTCTTCATGGCCTCTCCTGCCCTCCTTTAGCCAAGGAAATTTTTTCTTGGCAAGGTTTGTTACTTGGCCTCGATAAGGGATTGGTGGGTTGAATAAGAGGAGAAAAGGCTCAACTGATCTCTTGGAAAAGTCAGAGTTGCACGAGAAAAAGATTCTGAAGAATGGAATCGTTTCTGAGAAAGGCAAAGCCAGTCAGCACCTGCTAAAAGAGCGAGTTTRAGATGTTTACAACAGAGAGAAAGAAAGAAATTTGATTAGCAGCTGCCTTGTAGCAAGGGAGGCTTTTCAAGGGAGGCTTTTCAAATGAGGCTGGGGGTCGGGGGTGCAGCGATTCAGGAATTATTGCCAGGTGTTAGAAATACCACCTCATTTGATTCGTTCTAAAAGACATACAGAAAATTAGGGAGTTCCCCCCCCCCCAGTTGTTTTGGAATGTCTGAAATGTGTTCACGAATGGGACTTCCAGCAGAGACAGAAGTGTGGGCTATCTCAACTATATGCAGGTTATAAAATCTTGTGTTACATCAGCAGAACTATGGTGTTCGCCACAATAAAAATGACAATCATGTCAGTTGCCCAGATGATGTCTATATTATATTGTCAGCTCTGGGTACAGATACATATTTATAAAGTATACCAGTTTGCTAGGGCGGCCGTAACAAAGCCCACGGCCTCGGGAGCTCAAACAGGAACTTTTCTCATCCGTCTGTAGGAGAGCCGTCTGTGGCCCAGGTTTCACAAGGTGGATTTCCTCAGCTGAGTCTCTCCTGGCACTCTGTCTTCTGTCTATAATGCCACCACTTGAATTGGATTAGAGCTTGCCATACCAACTCATTTTAATAACCTCTTTAAAAACCCTGTATCCAAACATGGTCTCATTCTGAGGTGCTGGAGTTGAGAATTTCAACATGAATTTGGTGGAGGAGACACAATTTAGCCCATGACACAAGCTACCAGAAACCTTACTCTGTCCCCTCATTGTTTAGATGACCTTGAATTGCATTTCTGTCTCTTAGGACTCTTACCCAAATTCTTGCAACTTGTTACTAGTCAAAAGATTTCACTATTTTCATTAAATAATTGTTCAGAGTAGTGGATTAACCTGGTTGGTATATATTATTTTTGCATTCAAAGGGCTTTAGAAACTAATAATATGTTAGTTACATAAAATTCTCTAAGATGGTCCTTTGGAAATAAAATCTTTGGAAGCATAAAAGGAAATCATTTCCTTTTCTATAAAATGAGGCATTTGGACCAGAAATTATCCAAGGCCCCATTCAGTGGCGAAGACCTACAATTCTGGTTTAAGTATATTAAAAAAAAAGTATAGCGTGTTGTTAAATATAACTTTAATTGTTAGATTGGGTTACAAATAATATGCATGAAGAAAAGGCAGAAATCTGATTAGGGCCTGTGGAAGGTCTTCCTAAAATTCAAATGAACAACATAAAGTATCTTGGAAGAAAGCTCTTCGGATCTGACTGCTGACCTCAGTCTGGCCCTCAAAGTCACAGTAACTCACACTGATGATATTTTAGATTCCAGCCCGCTCCCTTTTTGATGCAGGCTGACCTTGAACTCCATATGCATCTAAAGATCCCTTGCCTCCACCTTCGGAATGCTGGGATTACAGATGTGTGCCATCATGCCTGGGTTATCAATGCTTGGGATTGACCCCAGAGCCTCATGCATGCTCTGCACGAGCTCTGCCAACTGAGTTACCGCCACGAGATTCTTAAGTTTGCACTTCAGTAACCGGCACTTTCCTTAATCAACTCTCACCCAGAAAATCCGCCGTACACCCAAGCACTCTCCATACCCCATGCCATGCACCTCAAACCTCTGTACGGCTACAGGAGCAAATGTGTCTCAGGATTTCCTGAACTCAGATTTGATGATTTCTTGCAGAAACAGCACCATTTAATCGGTATTTACTGATTTTCTATTTTCCAGAGAATAGGTAATAAGTCCCTAGAGTGTATGGTTAAGCAATGCCCTTCGCAGTGTCATACACATTACATTGATTCATATTCTCTAGCATATGTGCAAATCTATTCATTGCCTTTCAACAAGCCAGGATTACACAGTAGAACTGCCAATCCCTAAAATGAGTTTTTAAAAAATACTTTATGTAACTCAGAAAATGTGGCTCATCGCTTTGAAGGCTGGAGACAGTTAATATTTTACTTACTTTTTTTCTTGTTTTATTTTCCAGGAGAAAAGATAAGGACCAACTATCAGGAGAAATTGGGAGTATGAGGCGGTGACACCGAGAGGTAGCTCTCTGTGGGGAAAGACACTTTGAAACACCTTCACATACTGAGGCTCCTTCCTGACATTGAGTTGAAATCACTTCAGCATGGATAATTTTTAAATGAAATAGTTTCTGAGGGCGGAAAAGAGCCATATTGGATTTTATCTGGTTATTAAATTCAAAAAATGTCTTGTATCAAGAAAGTGGATATTGTCCCAGCATTATTAAAATATTCTATTTTGAAAAATGACATTGTTACTCATTCGAAACAGATGTTGGTCTAGATAAAGGGAAATGCCTTCACAGGTCTCAAACACAAGCACGTGGGATTACAGAAAAATAATTATAGCTCAAGCAGGGAGCGCTGCCTCTGCTCCCGTGCAGACAGTGTTTGGGTGACTTGCTGCTGTCTGACAAAGTACCCCAAAACTTTATGGCTTAAAATAAGGACTGGAAAGTTTTTCTTGCAAAGTAGATTCTTTTAAACTCTCTGCGGCACCTGCTCAATGCAGCTGTTGTAAGTCAAAAGCAGTCAAAGACAGTATGTATAAACAGGTGGGCAGCCCTCTTCTCTACAAAAAGAGGCATGTGGGCTGTAGTTTCCTGGCTTCTGGTTTATACAAGCTCACAGTTTTGCAGGTTGGTATTGGGTCAGGGCATCTGGCTTCTTCTTGTCATTGTGTGGGTTAATGGATGTGTATGCCTCGAGACAGCAAGCAGGAAGGAAGGCCAGCTCTTACTGCTCTCCATCGAGCAGTGGACTGGACTGCGGGCTGGGTGCCTCCGTGTGCTTTCGTGAACCTCTGTCGTTGGCTCATTTAGGGTTTTCTCCATAGGAACTAGATTTCTGGGAGTCAAAAGCAAAAGCTTCAAGAGCTCTTTAAGGTTTGGCTGATGCCATGATGCCATGATGCCATTTTCAATTTTGTTAGGATCATAAAACCATCCATTCTAACATGGAGAGTTCTAGATGTTGGTGGCCATTTTTAAGGGAGTAAAATTTTATCAAAAGAGAATGTATTAATTCCTGCAAGGCTTTTACCATTGTTTTCTACTTTAAAAGTATGTTCGTACTTTAGGTAATCTTCCTTCCATTCTTACTATAAGTTTCACAGCAAAAAGATAATTAAAAAATAAGACTTAATCTGAATCTCTCAAAGTCCTTGCAAATGTTTATGAGAAGGGGGTTATGAAAGTGAAAGAGGTCTTCCAAAGACCTCCAGACTGAAATAATCGTTTTGATTGGTAATGAAAGACTTAGCTGAATGGGTCATTCCCTCTTTATAAAACCCTCTTGGCCTCACACGCACCCAATATTATGTTTTTTTTTATCCTTTAAAATCTCATCTCAAATAGCCCAGAAACCACTATTACTCACACATTGAAACACAGTCAGAATACCATGTGAAGATAGTAAGTGTAGAATGTGCACATTTTGGGGGGGGGGGTTATTCCATCAATGTTCCTGTCACCTACCTGAGCTACATGCACAAGACCCTCTTCTTGCTTGCTCACCAATTCAGTTCCCAGCATGCAGTAAGTGCTAAACTAATGGATTTGGAAAACAAACAAAAGGAAAGGGTTCTCTCAAAGAATGAACTTGTTTCCACACCAAATGACAGCTTGAATTGTACATGAAAAGGGAGCAGAGAGTCCTGGAGACATTTACCGAATCACTCACATTATAAAAGTAGCCCCGTGAAATTTATTTTAAAGCCACAGAGAAGAAATTCTCCTGATAACAACTTTTAAGTATAGGAAATAAAACCTTAAAAACAAATGTTATCAGACCATTTATTCTTTTACCTAGAGACTAGATTAAATAATTGAATTACCATTCCTTAAAGGGTAAAGGGTTGAAAGATAAATTTGTTTTTGGTATAATTCAGCCAAAGGGGGCAGAATACAGCCAATGTATCAATGTAAAAGCAAATGCGATGGGCCGAGGGAAAGCAGGGCCTGGCTGCCGTCCTCTCCTGGCTTAGAGCAGCATGGCAAAGCTGTGAAAATGGCTGCAGTTGCTTCTCCAGTGCTGGGTCTGGTCTCCAAAGGCAGACTCTCAGCTTCTGCAACAAAGAGCTGGGGGTGGCTGTCACAGGTGGCATATGACTTCTTCACCACCAAAAGAAAATTCTAGATGAATCTCAGTTTTAAAAGGTCACATTTTTTTGCATCAGAATCTCTTTTGATTTTCCTGCCAATCTGTCTTCACACCAGAGAAACAAAATCTGTGGGAGAGTGAGATCGGGGATTTGCTGTAATGAAGCGTTCTTAAACACAAGTCGGGAGAACAGTAGGACAATTCTGGTTTGCTATTGTTGCTGTTTGCAATAATATTTGAACAAAAATGTAACAAAGTCTATTGAGACTTGGAGTGAGCTATCTCTCCAGACTCCTGACAGTAGGATCGCAGCACTTCCATCCCGTGTTTAATATCGCCGAAGCCCAGGTGGTCCTCCCCCACACCTGCATGCTCCAAGCTCTTTCAGGTTTTAGCACTACAAAGAGTTCAAACTTCATTTTTTTTTTTTTTTTTTTTTTGGTTTTTCGAGACAGGGTTTCTCTGTATAGCCCTGGCTGTCCTGGAACTCACTCTGTAGACCAAGCTGGCCTCGAACTCAGAAATCCGCCTGCCTCTGCCTCCCAGAGTGCTGGGATTACAGGCGTGCGCCACTACCGCACGGCTCAAACTTCACAGCCTTATTATCTGAGTTCTTTACCTCTGTACTTCTAGACCCTTGCTGTCTAGGATCAGTGACTTTCAATGCTCAGTTGTTTGAATGAGAATGGTTCCTGTGGGCTCATAGATTTGAATGTTTGGTTACTAGTTGGTGGAACCGTTTAGGAAGGATCAGGAGATTCCTCCCACCCCCATGTCCCTGCAACTTGCAGATAAGATATGAGCTCTCAGCTACTGCCATGTCTACCTGCCACCAGGCTTCCCACCATGACGATTATGGACTCACCCTCTGACTCTCAGCAAGTCTTCAATTAAATGCTTCCTGTTATAAGTTGCCTTGGTCATGGTGTCTCTTCACAGCAACAGAACAGTAATTAAGACAGTTGTCATTATCCATACTCCATATCTCCTTGAGAATGTTTAAAATGCATCCCCCAATTTGCTCTCCAGTTCTCTTCTAGCCCTTGCAAGATTTTGGTTCGTTCAGAAACGAGGACATATAATGAATCTGAAAAAAAATTAAAACCTCTGTATACGCTCATTTATAACAGCATTATTCACAATAGCAAAAAGCGGTTGGAAACAACTTGGGTATATGTAGATTATTGAGTGGATAAAGAAAACATGGCACATATATCCATGGACTATTACCACTCCCTCAAAGAAGGAAAATTTGACACATGCTACAACTTGGTCACCCATAATACCTTAGGGGGTATTATAATATGTCTGAAGTCAAACAAAAAGGATAAACGTCTGAGTCCATCTAAATGAGCTATATTGGATAATAAAATCCATAGAGACAGATCTTCTAAAGGCTAGAGGAGAAGAAATGAGGTAAAATTCCAAGGCTGTGGAATTTCAGTTTTTCCAATTGAAAAAAAATAATTTAGAGGTGGGAGGTGGGTGGTGATGATAGTTGTTCAACAGAGAAGTTACTTAAATTTAGTAAAAAAAAAGAAAAAGAAAAAGAAAAAGAAAAAGAAAAAAGGTAAGTCATTTTAAAAACTCGGATCGACAATGTAATTCAGTTGCTGGAGGGCCCCTGCCTTTGTAAGGATCTAGGCTCAGTCTCCAGCATCACAGAGGACTTGGTGTGGCACTGCATGCCTGTAATCATCACGTTCAGAAGGTGGCACTGGAAGGATCAAAAATTGAAGGTTCTCCTCCACTACACAGTGAATTCAAGCTCAGACTGGGCCACATGAGACTCTTCCTTGAAAAGTTAAATAAATAGGGTCAGCAAGATAACGGGACATTGGCTCAGGGGGAAAGTTCCTGAACAGAACACCAATAGCTTATGCCCTAAGATCAAGAACAGACAAATGGGACCTTATAAAACTACAGAGTTTCTGTAAGGCAAAAGACACTGTCAAAAGGACAAATCGGCAACCTACAAATTGGGAAAA
>BDUI01001738.1:69661-83576 GCA_002335545.1 Apodemus speciosus | reverse complement strand
CCCACATACGACCAGACTTTTGTCTCTTGAGATGAGGGTCTCAGTACGCAGCCCAGGCTAGCTTTGAATTCTGAGACTCACATGCTCATTTCACCCCGGCCACCAAAATCAGGCATGGGCCACTACACACAGCCAGACTTGGTCATTCCTCATCTGCAACCCCTTCATTGAACTCATGGCCTGGGACATGCTAGGCAAATGCTTTGCCATTGAGCTACACCCCCCCCCCCAGAATTGCTAGAATACCAGTGACATTCATAGATGAAACTTCAAGATAGAGTGGGAATCAAACAGGAACATTGTAAATTCTACTTTTAAAAATTTTTTAACTTACATTGCTGTTCTGCCTCCATGTATGTCTGTGTAAGGTTGTCAGATCCCCTGGAACGGGAGTTACAGACAGTTGTGAGCTGCCACGTGGGTGCTGGGATTTGAACCTGGGTCCTTTGGAAGTAGAGGTGGTCCTCTAAACTGCTGAGTCATCGCTCCAGCCCTGGAACTCCTCCTTTTAAATGGTATTTTCGATGAATAATCTAAGAACTGAAGATCACAGTGTCTGACGCTTACACTCTGAAAACATATCCATTATTCTGAAAGGTACTGTGTCAGTTATCGGCGGGTTCAGCTTCAACTCTACGTTCACTCTTCAGTACTTGCTCTGTAGCATCTGTCTCCCTTATCCAATGAGCAGGGTTAAGATCTGCCCACAGGGTGCTGAAAGGGTCTTAAGGAAGAAGCTCTTTCCTCCTAGCTTCCTATTGTTCTCCTTGGCCTTTTCTAGTTCCTCTCATGTTAGCATGGTACAGGAATGATCTTTGCTGCTGACCCTGCTGTGCCTTCAAAGTGCATAGTCTCTCAGTGACCACACAGTTTTGAGGCCAGGCCCAGGAGGGATCTTGTCTCAGTGGCTGGTGGCTCTTCCATGTAGCCTAAGCCTGTGCTCACAGCAGGACTGCAATCCATCCTAAACTCTACAACCTTGATTCAACTACTCCAGTGAGGGAGGCCAGGCAGGACTTCCTTCTGCAGGCCAGGCAGGCCACAGTTTTGCTCTTCTGAGACAGAGTTTCACTCAGCCTAACCCAGCCTTGAACTTTCTATATAGCCGAAGATGATCTTAAAATTATTGTGATCTTCGTCTCTAGCCTTCTAAGTGCTGGATAATGACAACTTTGAATTGGTGCTATAGAATAAAACCTGTGGATAAGACTGGGTGTGGGATTTGCATCAAAGTGAGAAATCAAGATAATTATACCAAGCAATAGGATCAATGACAGCACTAGTGTTGGGATAAGAAAAGATTTAGGGAGGCATGTGTTAGGGAATTAGGGAAGGCAGACGGATGTTGAGTTTTCTATATTAACCATGTTTAAATACCCATGCAGCATAAAAATGGGCATATCACTTAGCAAGTTAGATTTGCTAACTTAGAGAAAACAAGAATATATATATATATATATATATATATATATATATGAAAAAATTTGTCAGTGTATAGAGTTTATTAAGCCATGGTTCTGGGTGAGATCGTCTAAAATCTTCACAGAGCAAGGGGACATGAGGGAGAGGAAAGAAGAAAGAAGGAAGGTAGAAAAAGGAGGAAGAGTTTTGAGAGAAATTGAAAGTACTAGACAAGGAAGACCTGCCTTCCACATTAGCATGCCGTCGATGATGTGATAAGAAACTCTTCAGGGCACCAGGATAAACAAAATCAGCTGCGAGGAGGCTCCGCCGCTCAGTCTCCTGAGGGATCATCTTCTCGGCTCTTACTGATTAGATAAATGTCTTCTCTTCCTCCAAACACCACACTGGTCCACACCTCATGGATCTGTTTTCCCCCTTTTACTTTGAATTGGTTCCTTGACAAGTTGGAAATACAAAGTGGAGACTGATGACACCTGAGATGCTTTTGTTTCCTCATATTTATAACATCAGCTTCCCAGTCCATCGAACCTCCGGGTTCTGCCCTCACACATGCAGCTTTGCCTTAGCACTGATTATACAGAAATCCATCTGGGAACTGTGAGGAAGGAGAGAAGGCGAAGTCCTCAGGACAGTGATGATTTTGGTTTAGGGTGGGAGCTACCCATCATCCTTTATTCCACTTTGCTTGTGGCCCTGGTACTAAGAAGATATTCCTCAAGCCCACTTTCTAGGTYTATTTTTTTTCTTAAAAATATTTATCCTGATGATACTGTGTTGTGTAATTTCTGTTTACTATCCATCTTACCCTCCTCCCATACATCCTATAGAATGGAAGCTCTATGAGGTCATGGATTTGAGGGCTTTGTCCAGCTTGGCTGTATCTGCTCCCACTGTCAATGCCTTGCATGCCTTCTAAATATTTATGCRCAAACCCATAGCTGTATGCTTAGACATCTTTTACCAGAGACCCTTCCCTGTGCAATGAACTACAGTGAGTGCCAAGAGTCATGGAGAGTAAGTGGTGGCTGGGCCCTCAGCCCTGTGCAGGGCTTTTATGCTACCACTATTAAGGCTCAGCAACCACAGCAGAAGAGGAGGCAAAAAGAACGTAAGAGCCAGCCGATAGGGAAAAGGCTCAGACGCGGTCTCCACCGGCATGACACAGCCACTGCAGACCTTCTTTCACGGTGGCCGCAGTCGCCCGCACAAAACTGGCTCTGCCATGGACCAGAGAGGAACTCTCAAGGCCTCGCCTTGCCTTGTTGAGCCGCTGACTACTGAGGAATTCTGGCTAACAAYGTGTTGTTTGGTTAAAGTATGGCCTGCCGTGGCCTTTAGTTGTCTATTCAAGGACCGAACGTTTTAGGTTTCAGTGAATAGTTCAGAACCCAAGGTCACACCGACAGCCAGATGGTCACAGGACAAAATGAAAAGATAAAAACGTAAGAAAGAGAAAAGAGAAAGAGCAGAGATATGCATGTGAGATATAAAYGTGAGACAAGAAAGAGGAAGGAAGGAGAGGGATGACAGGTAGAAGAGATCAATGTGTGAGAAAATGCATAATATACATACATGAAATTGCAAAGAACTAATTTACCAAAAAAATTTTTTAAAGAAAAAAGACACATTACCTTCAATTATTTATTTATTTTAAAATAAGAATAACAATATGGATAAATCTTGACTATTATCCACACAGACAGATGCATGCTCCTACTTGTCCCTACCAGAAATGGCTGAATTCCCAGAGACTGCAGAATGTCCATTGTCAGGAACAGGGGAGGGAAGGAAGGAGGGAGTGATGGTGGAATGGGCACAGAGTTTGGCTTGGGAAGATGGAGATACTGTACAATGCATAAGTATGCTTGAAGGCCGCTAAATAGCTAGAGATGTTAAATGGTAAATTTTGTGTATGCATAATTTTCCAAAATTAAAAAAATTAAAATAGGTCATCCCATGTTCATGTGTGCATTTTTACATTTGGCTATTTTTTCCAAACAAAAATATTAGTAAGAGGAAACAGCATCATTTTACATTTGCAAGCCCCCTGACCATTTTGGCCTATTAGAAGATAGCTTGATTCTGTATCTGTTTTCAGTCTAWCACAATGTGTTGCTTTTGCTATTTTAAGAGATAACTTAGCCTCACAAAGATACAGTGTGTGATGTAGGGTGGTCATTTCAAATACCCTTTCAGTAATTGCACTTTAATACTTCTTTAATGGTACAGCAAAACTTGACAAGTCAGAGCTTCTTAAAATACAGGCTTACTCAGT
The DNA here is from genome assembly GCA_002335545.1 of Apodemus speciosus. Classification (NCBI taxonomy): domain Eukaryota; kingdom Metazoa; phylum Chordata; class Mammalia; order Rodentia; family Muridae; genus Apodemus; species Apodemus speciosus. Next base: position 79,876 of record BDUI01001738.1, on the reverse strand, counting down.
AATTTAGATCTTCCAAATGTCACATTTCAATGTATGTCAGAAAAAGACATTTGTTGATATCACCAATCTCAAAGAAAAGTCTKGAAGTACTGGGAAGATGTTAAACTCCAAGAGGGTAAATGTGTTTTCCAAAAATTTTAGTTTTTTGCAAATGCAAATTGTATTAGTGTGAACAAACCTAGTCAGTTGTTTCTCTGGGATTGACAGGCTAGTTCAGAAAGTATCTGTTGGAAACCTAAGACTAAGTGATCACAGCTGACCTTTGGATCCTTCAGCTAAAAACAAAAACCCAGTGATTTTGTTCTCTGATTTTTCTTGAGAAGTCTACAGACAGCAGTCCTTCATACATGATTCCCACTCAACATATAACACATTAAGAATGAATGTGCTAATCTTAATAACCAAAATAAGAAAGGGGAATCTCTATAATCTGACAAAACACTAGGCAATACCTATTTCTGCTATAATAATAAACTATTGGAGACTAAATGTCTTTGTTAGGTTTCTATTGCTGTGAAGAGACACCATTACCAAGGCAACTCTTATAAGGACAACATTTAATTGGGCCTGGCTTACAGATTCAGAGGTTCAGTCTATTATTATCAAGGCAAGAAGCATGGCTGCATCCAGACAGGTCTGGCGCTGGAGGAGCTGAGAATTCTACCTTTTGTTCTGAAGGCAGCTAAGAGAAAGCTGATACCCACGTGGTCAGGAGGAGAGTCTCATTGCCCACCCCCCACAGTGATACACTTCTTCCAACAAGGCCACACCTACTCCAACAAGGCCACATCTCCTAATAGTGCCACTCCATGGGCCAAGCATATTCAAACCACCACACTTAAAGTTTTGTCTTTTGAGATTGAACATGAAACAAAAATGTCAGTTTTTGTTGCTTCCATGCAGCAAAACCAAAACCAAAACAACTCCCCCCCTGCCTGCCCCCGCCCCAGCAGCTCTATTTGTGTAGTTATACCTTTGTAAGATGTGTGTGTGTGGTGTCGAGGATTAAGTTCAGAACTTCACAAGCAGGAGGCAAATACTCATCTATCTCTGAGTCATTGCCTTACTTACATCTATTTTAATAAATATAAGAAGGGAAAGGAATCAAGATCTGGAGTCATCATTGTAGCACAGGCCTTTCATTCCAGTATGTGGGAGGTGGAATCGAGTGGGACCCTGTGAGTTCAAGGCTAGCCTGGTCTGCATCCTGGATCCAGGACAGCCATGGCTACATAGTGAGACATCTTTCAAATCGCTTCGGGAACAGAACAAGTAAATAACATGGGACTCAAAGGTGGTGGAACATAACGCCCATTTAGCATTTTATTTGCTGAGGGTCCTTTTCTTTGTCTTTGTATGTCTTATTTCCTAATCTGTCTCCTGAGACTCAACAGAACATGATGTTGGTTCCTAGATTTACTTCATTCATGCAATAATGGTTGCTTGAGCATATATGTATAAGGCACTTGGTAGGGCCTGCACATCCTAGAATAGACAGATGCAGGACTCAACAGATTTTTGTTGACAGTTGCTAATTATTGGCTATTTCTGATAGAATGTGGTTTTCTCTTCTCTTGAGAAGTACTGGGCACCATCGGTTCTACTGACAATGCTGTGAAAATGAGGACATCAAGACACAGAGATTGATTTAAACGGCTTGCTCGGGGCCATGTATGTCTTCACAGGCTGTGTGAGGATTCAGACCCCCTCCGGCTTCTCTCCTGCACTGAGATGCTAGGGGGACTCATTCAGATTGACTGCATTTCATGTTTCATTTAAACGCTCTCATTTCACTGCTTCGGCATCCACCTTCTCCGACTCGGATCTCAGGACCCGGAGTCTGAATCGGTTTACTTCCACTTCAGACACTGTCAAGATAAATTAGACACCAAGGGCCCGTGACACCATCTGAAGCAGAGCTGCTATTAGCAGAAAATATGTAAGCAGTTTTGTATTTCAATATAGTGCAGCACTGCTTGGGAAGACATATTTTCTACTAAAAATGAAAGTGGGAATAATAAAACTGAATGAGTTCTGAATATTAAAAAGATCAGAATTTGGTTTTACTACATCTACAAACAAGCATAGCCAAAGGAAGGGAGGCAAGAGTAAATATTTTTATCACCTTTCGGCGCATCTACAAACCATTCTTCTGAATAAGATCTGACAGGTTCCTGACTGTGGACAGAGATAGGGTAACAACTCTGATGCTACATAAACTTGCATCAGATACAGGCTCCATTTTTGCTGTACTCATCCATCCATAGCCTAGCCTTCTCGGCTGACAAGGCGTGTTATTAATACAGCATATTGTACCACGGGTGTGCTGCCCTACATGGCGTTTGTCTTGTTGGGAACTGTAATTGTCTGAAACAATGGCCTCAGTGAAAAGATGTGAAACGTTATGAGCTGTGTAAAGATCAATATAATTTGTAGTTGTGGGCAAAGAATTAAAACCCAAGCATAGAGTTTGTGCTACATAGTTAATGCAGCTTGGAGTTAATAATTTGGTCATTAATGATTTTAATTTTTATTTCTTTTCCAATCCCTATAAGGTAAATGAATTCCAAGCCAAGCCTTGTGGAGAAACAAAGGTTTCCTCTCCAGAATGTAAGTCCCACTTGAGTGTCTCCACCAATGTCTCCCAAGCCTATGGCATACGACTTGGAAAGGAGTGACTATATGATCGTTTAATATAAAAAGAGGACAAGAATGGAGGGCCGGGGTTTAGTCAAGCCATTGTCAGAGTTTTCCCTAGATGTAATGGAGGAAGATAAAAAGAAAGAACAGGACCCAATTTCCTGAGAATTGGATAAGTAGCAAAGGAGCCTGCGGAAGTGGGAATAGTTCTCCCACTGAGAGCTAAAGTCACCACAATGGCTCCCACATTGCTGAGCCAAAGGAGAACCCCATGTGCACTGAAGGGTCCGGTTCCCTCACCCAGAAGCATCTGGACCTATTCTTGTGTCTCTCAGTTTGGCTCTTGGAGAACAATGACAGGGCCTTCAGTGATTCTAGTAAATGGAGGAGCAAGTAGAAGAGGGTGGGTTAGAGAAGGCAGTGGAGGATGGAGGGAGATAAGATGAAAGCAACGTCAAGAAGACAGACCCAGTTACCTGTCCACTGAGATAGTAAAGGAGGAATCTGGGAGTGGACAGGACAATTTAGAGTCCATGGAGAAGACAAAAATAAATATTCTGAGGTATGAGAAAGAGAGAAGGACGGCTCCAATGGCAACCTAAGCCATAGTCACTTTGCTTTGGTCACTGTTTTTTTTTTTTTCCTGGCAAACTTTGATGCTCTTTGGATTACACCCTTGCATGTGCTTTCCCTGACTAGCATGGTGGAAAGATGATTATTGTTTTGGGACGGGGTTTCGCTGTGTGGCCCTAGCTGTCCTGGAACTTGCTCCGTAGACCTCAGATTCACAGTGTGTTCTGAGTGCCGGGATTAAAGGCATGCACCATCACACCTGACACATGATAACTAGATTACAGGCGGTGGGCGGTGTTCCTCTTACAAGTCATCAGTCAAGGATGGTAGGTCAAATAAGACTGCCTGATAGGACCCAGTTCTGTAAGAAGTCTCCAGAAAGAGCTTTCCTCCAGCGAGGAAGAGAAACACATTTCCTTCACATTTGATGCCAAGACTTTTGCAGTGAGGGATTACAGAAAGGGATTGCAGAAGGGGACTGCAGAAAGAAGTGTATTGAAGACCTGGAAAATGTCTATGAATTACTCCTAACTTTTCCCAGCCTACCAATGACTCAGGAGATGATAAAATTCTCACTTTTCAAAAGGCACCCTCAAGGCAGGACTTTTTCTGTTGCTAGTCATGTTGTTGCTAGCTTGATCTTTTCTACTAATGCAGAAGGTAAAACTTGTTTTACAAATGTGAATGCTTAGGTTTAAGACACCTGGAAGGGAGATTTCACTTTCCCTCATATCCTTTATTTTCTCTCTTACGCTACTAGATTCAGACAAACATAAAAGACAGAAAGCCCTTCTTCTCCCTTCCCCCAGCAGTCTTTAACTCCAGCTCAAGCTCAGAGTAGTTGGCTTCCTCTTCCCTGGGACCTATTCTGTCCCAGGAGGTTCTTCACTTAGCCAGTACACAGGTTTCTGGAGCCTTGCCTATCATAGGTTAGATAGGCATACATGTCTGAAAATCTACATCACAGCTTAACCTCAAGTGGGAAGCCCACCCACAGCACTATTTTGACCCTAATGGTGCTCTGTAGCCCTGGAGCAGAAATGCTGTAGTCAGAGCATGTGGAAATGGCTAGGACATAGGCATAGGAGAGGGTTTGTGAATGCAATTAGCTGGGCTGACTAGATTATAATTCTTATAAACACCACAAAGTACTTAATAGATAACTCTACCTATAGTTTCTATGTGTACATTAGACTGAACGGAGAAGAGGAAACAATAGGCAGATGGTTAAGTAGCTTTCCCTCACAGAATTTTCCCTTTAGTGCCTTTCAACGGTATCATTTCCCCACACCCACTAAAAACTAAACCTTCTAYATTTTCAATTGGCTCTTTTAGTTTATTTTTATAACACTCTTAGAGACAGGGAGTAGCAGGATAGTTTAACTTGCCAAGAAGCAAGACACAGAGATGATCTGACTTGGCCACCATCCCAGAGGGCATCTATGGCAAAGCCAGGATGGTCTTTTAGTCCCCAGGGCTCTTGGGCTTTTGTTCTGATGTGCCTGTATATAATTGTTTTGATAGCAATTTCTCTGGTTCTCTCTCACTAGCCTACTAATCACGTGTGTCAATCATATTCAAGAACATCAAGGGCCTAAGGGTCAGCCACAGTCTCAGGAGAAACAGAATCCAAAAGGAGAAAATAAGGCATAATATAATATTTTCTCCTTCAAGCGTGTTTGTCAGTTGTGGCCTCATAAATCTGACWGTGTGCAGGAGGAAGTTGAGGACCTCCGCCCTAGGCTGCAGAGAATAGGGTCTGTGAAGCTTTCTGACWAGAGCTTAAACCAAGTGAGCGAGAACCCTCAAGGGGATCAATGGGTTCTCCACCCAGCCTCTGAAGAACCAGGAAGGAAGTCCTCCTTTCCTTCCTCTTCAAAGATTCACCCCTGTAACGTCCCGTACAGTCTCGGGACCTAGAAGTGTGGTGGAGAGCACGTGCAAACCTCCTACTCGACCCTTGGCCATCTTGCTCCACTTCACTTTCACTTTACAGAGCTGAATCCCGGGGCCCCAGAGGGCTGTGCCCAGGAAAAGGCCACAGGACACACGGCGACCTCCRGGCTCGGACCCCGGAGTGCGCGTGCGCGCCCGCGCGGGGCAGCCCCGGGGCTAATCTCCTGCCACTCATCCTCGAAGACGCCGGGCGWTCCGGCCACAGCGCCTGGAGCCTCGCGCCGGGGCCCAGCTGGGCCGCACGCGGAAGGACAAATAGTCCCGGCGGCGGCGGCGGCTCCGCGCGCCCCTCCGAGACCGCGCTCGCCCCGCCCGAGCAGCCCGGCCTCGGCCTCGGGCGGCGGGAAGTGGGCGGCCGCTCGACCCCGCTCCTCCCTCTGGGGCCTGGCGGGTGTACGAGGCTCCTCAGGGAAAAGTAATTGGATTCCGGGCTCCGCGCTGCCGGGAACGGCGGAAAGCCGCAGCTGAGGCTGCAGCGCGTGGGCGGAGGAGGGCGCGGCGGGGGAGGGAAGGGCGCAGACGCCGCCGGGCTCTCCCGCGCCCCGGCGACCTGGCCAGGGCAGGCCTCAGCGGAAAGCGGGCAGCCGCGGGGCAGGGCAAGCAMGCTTGTCCCGGGGCCCCCGACCGCGGCGTCCTCGCTGCTTCCCAGTCTCCACCTAGTCTGTGCAGCACACCTGGCTGCTGCTGACACCCGCCCAGAGAAACGTTTGGGAAAGCTGAAGTCTGTCGGCATCCCTCGGGGTTTCTCTCAAAGCTCTGATGTGCAGCTGAGGTGGGAAAAGAACCTTTGATCCAGTRTGCAAGTGGAGAATTCCTCTCCCTCACGAATGCCACGGGGAACACAGTAGGAAAGTACCTCACGGCTTTGCTTTGGTTACAGACTCCCCCTAAGTTCCCTTTCCCCTGAGAAGATTGATTTATCACAAGCGGGAGCCTTAAAGAGGATGTATTGCTTTCTATTTCTCCCCTGCTGAAATGGTAGGAATGTTCCAGAACTTGTAAATGACTAACTCTGCAGCTCTTTTTTGTCGTATGTCTTTTTTTTCCCTTTTAATTTCCTTTACTACATCCTCACACATTGATTCACTAAGCTTTTATAGAGGAATTTCTCACATGCTCGATTCTGCTTATCAGGGATATAACAGTGAATAAGCCCAAACCCCCAAGCTCTTGGCCTTCGTTACAGGTGATGTTACACAGTTCAGCGCCATGTGATCGTAAGTGCTATAAAAATAATAATAATTAATAATAATACTGCAGGGCGAGGAAGGATACGGGTAGAAGAGATGCGCAGTGTGTATTTTATGAGTTGACTTAGAAAGGTATTTCTGAGGAAGTTGTGTTTAAAGCAGGTCTGAATGAAATGAGTTAGCCAAGCAAAACATAGACAGGTAACTTCCCAGATTGAGGAAGGAACCAATCCAAAGACTCTGAAGTCTCTGGAAAAAGTCTAGTTAGCAGTTTAGCAAGAAGTGAGGAGGCTGATGTGATTGCTGCTCTGAGCACCAACAGTTGGGTGGAGGAGGGCTGAGAGGCTCAGGGCCATGTAGACCAATGGTATTAAGAGCTTCAGGTCGCTTTTAGATTTTTAAAAGTTTTGTGTGTATGAGTGTTTTGCCTGAAGGCAATGTATATGAACCATGTACAGGCCGAGAYCAGAAGAGAGTGTTAAAGGCCCTCAAACTTGGAGTTACAGATCGCTGAGTCACTATATGGGTCCTGGAGGCTGAACCTAGGCCCTCTGCAAGAGCAACAAGTACGCCCTACCCCCACCCCAGCTTTTAAYGTGAAACTTTTGGAGAGTTTTATGCGCTGAGTTTCCAATCTCACTCCTTCTCCAGCAGACACTAGGATTGGTTCTGATGTCCCGCCTTTCTCTCCTGGTCTCTTAACAGTAAATGTTTAGAACGACAGTTTCTGCTTTTTTCCTCCCCCTCCCCCACTCATTTACCCCCAATGCTTCAAGTGGTCCTTAAGAGCAGGCCTTTAACTTTAGCATCATCTCTATTCCTAGCTGCTATAGACTTCATTTACTTGATTTAAGGTTTTACTGTATTGCCTTGGCTGGTCTGAAACGCTGCTTACCAGGCTGGCCTTGAATTTGTAGAGATCTCTCTGCTTCTACCTCCTGAGCACTGGGAATAAAGGTATGTGCAACCATGCCTTGCTGTTGCGGTTGTTTATATCAGCTTTAGTTCACCATCATTTCTAACATATCCTACCATCTCCTTGATTGCAACAGGTCAAAACCTAATCTTGCTGTCTTTGTAAAACCTATATAACTCCTTTCTCAATAATACTGTTCGAGCTCTGCCACCCACACTAAAATGTTTGTCATTATCAGCACACTATTTCTTCTTTATTTTACCTGGCCAGTTKTCAGGACCTTTAGTGTATCATTTGAAGTGCCTCATATCAAATTCCTTCTTGTATCTCTACTTCATGCTTTTTGCCTAAGACCTTGAGAATTGCCAGCCAGGATCAGTTCAACAGTCTTTTTATGGTCTCTCCCGTTTCTCTCTGTTCCAATGTAACTTGCCAGAATAATTGCTCACTTTTAGCACATCTCTTCACGCCCAGATAGCTTTATGGGTATATTTTCTCTTGCATTAAATTTAAACTCTGGTGACTGACTTTCAAGCTTGTCCTCCAGTCTTGTTCCCTTCTGTCTTTGACCCACTCTTCAGCCTGCCTTCTCAGTTTACTTTAGCTGTGGGCAGCAAGTACTTTCTTGTTCGTTTACTTCTTTGTATATGTCTATGCATCTACCTGTACATAACCTAGTATTTGACTCACTTGAATATTTATAAATAAATATTTATAAATAAATATTTATAAATAAATATTAAGAATATTTATTCATAAACGATGAAAATATAACTTAAATTTGCTTAAATAAGAAGGGGAATCTTATTAGCTTCTGATCCTACAGTGAAATACCCAAGATTGCCTAACTCAGTGGTTCTCAACCTTCCTAATGCTGCGACCCTTTATAGAATTCCTCTCGTTGTGGTGACCCCCAACCATAAAATTTTCTTGTTGCTACTTTATAACTGTAATTTTGCTAGTGTTATGAGTTGTAATGTAAATATCTGTTATGCAGGATATTTGATATTCGAACCCTGTAAAAGGATTGTTTGACACACAACCCCCCMCACACAAAAGGGACATGACCCACAGGTTGACAATCATTGGTCTAACTGCTTAAGAACAGAAGTTGTTGAGGTTCAAGTCATGGCATCCGCGTCAGCTGAGTCCTGGTAAGGGCTCTCAGCTGTCAGTTGATTGCTATGACAACAGTGGAAATGTGGGCAAAAGCAAGTAGCCAGGTCTCTATACAGGCAGCTGGAGAAAGGCTGGGAGGAGCTAGGCTCCTGCTTTTATAGGAAACCTTTCCAGAAATCTAACCAAGGTCCCATGAAAAACAAATCTTTCAGGCAAGGGCACACCCTGTGTTGCCTTAAGAACCTCTCACTCGACCTCACCTCCTAATACGTTCCATAGTACTTCCTGAAACACTGCCCTGGACTGAGCTTTCCAACACATAAACCGTTAGGGAACATACAAACCATAGCAGGAATCTATTGGCTCATATCAAGAGTGTTAGACATGSCTTGCTAAAGCGTTTACATTTTGTCACCAAGACTTAATTTCTTGAATTCTGAATCTCCACAGATGAGTATCCAGCAGTTCTAGATTGATACCAGCTTCAAACATCAGGATGCTTCTTCCTAACTCAGTCACTGTTGCCTAGAGAATGGCATGCTTAGACTGKTCCAAAGTGACTGACAAACCTATTCTGGGCATGTGAGTCTGTCAGGAGTGAAAACATGACCCAAGATGATGTGACATAGCATGGCTATGAGAGAAAGGTAGATGTGTTTTCAGTAACAGCAGATAAACTGTATGTTCTCCTGATTTCTCCTATATGTCCTCCATAAATAAATGCAGTACTTTCAATCACCAAACATATACTCACTTACTTTGGGTATTAGAGAGAACACTAATTGCAGGTAATGGGGTGTTGAGGTTTGGATGTGAAATGTCTTGCCTAGACTTGTATTTTTGAGTACCAGGTCCCCAGCTAGTGGCTCTGTTTAGGAAAGTTGTTGTGAAATCTTTGGGAAGTGGATCCTCACTAGAGGTATGGGTCATTGGAGGCCTTATAGTGAGACCCTCCCAACTTCCTGCTCACTTTCTGCTTCCTAAGTATGGATGCAGTGTGACCAGCCACGTTACCTCTGCCATGGTGGATTGTATTCCTCTGGAATGGGAAGCCAAAATAAGCTCTTTCCCCCTGCTCAGTTGCTTCTGTCAAGGTATTGTATCACAATAATTGGGAAAAAAGTGAAGACACTGTAGTGCAGTCTTTCCCATTATATAGCAGTAAAATTCTTCAGTCTGTTCACCTAAGGATACATGATTCAGTTACCTACAAAGTACTAATATTTGATAACTTAAAAGTAGATGACACTGAGGGAAAACTGCTATTTGGAAAAATGAATAATGGCCTGCAGAGTGGCCTACAAGTCACAGCATTATCATACCTTGCTCAACAGTAAAGCAAGAGTTTCCTAACATGAGGAGGGAGGATGTTCTCTGGTCATCTGGATGCCATGTGCTCTCTTCTTGGAGGAGCTCTCATCTGTTCTCCATAGTCACATCTGCAATGGACATYRTGGAGGACAGTCAGCCAGGAGTCACACCCCTTCAGCATTCTCTTTCTTGGTACAATGAGGCTGGGAAAAAGCCACTCACTTTGGCAAAAATAACTAGCTTTTACCAAAATCAGTTGTGATTTCCTTCTGTTGGGTAAATTGTTTTTATCAAGTAGCCATCTATCCAGGAGCTCCATTTCTCAGCCTTGGGTTGATCTTACTAAAGTTACATAATTATCTTCATCGGAAGTGATATTTCTCGCTTGTACCCAGTGTGTTTGAGAMTCAGGCTCAGTGAGCAGAGGTGCCTGATGCCAAGGCTGAATTCAGTTCCTGGAACTTATGAGGTAGAAGGAGAGAACTGATTTCTACAAGTTGTCTTTTGATC
>BDUI01001738.1:23991-41369 GCA_002335545.1 Apodemus speciosus | reverse complement strand
AAAAAAAAAAATGTCCGCCTGAGGAGACCCACAAGTTCTATCGGGGGGACAGCCAGCCCGCCCGGGGAGCCACGGGCGGCCAAGCCCGAGAGCCGCCCGAGCCGCGCGGACTCAAGCGCTCGCGCGGGCCCGAGGCAACCCAGCCGCCGGCGGCGCGTGGGGAGGGGGAAGCCTGAGCCCGCGCTCCCGGCCAAAGTGAACTTTAATCGGGAAGGTTGGATGCGGAGCCCGGGCGGCAGGTAACCGCGGGCGGCGGGCGGGACGTGCGGAACTCAGGTCCCTTTGTACCGCGCGGAGCCCGGGGCCGCGTCCAAGTTGCGGCGCGCGGCGGGGCGGAGGCGCGAGCTGCGGGGTCCAGGCCCGGGCAGCGGCGCTCGGCCTGCGCGGAGCTCGGGGCTCGGCGCTCGGGGCCGGGGAGCCGCCGAGCCCGCCTCATTGTTCCGCGAGTCCGGGGCAGGGCGGCCCAAGTGGGAGGAGGAGGCCGGGCGGGAGTTTGCCGTGCGCGGACGCGCGTGGGGCGCTCTCCACCAACCCGGGGACCCCCGCTGGGGACGTCCGGGCCGCAGTCGCGGGCCTGCGAGCGGCGCGCTCCCCGCAACTTGTCAGCTCTATTGTTGCTGAGCGAGTGAGTCACTTGGTCTCCGGGTCGCCGCCGCTTTCTCGCTCCCTCGCTGGGCGCGGGCTCGCTCCGTACTCCGCCCCGGGGGACCCCGAAGCCGAGCCACCTTGGAAACTTGCGGGAGCCACCGAGCCACGCGTGGGTTCCTGCATCGGAGCGGCTCCCATCTCTGTCCTTCGGGTGTGCGTGGGGGTCTGGCGTGTCGGTCGGCGCCCTCCACCCTGAGCACTGCCCCTCTCTCCTCACGTCGAGCGTCCGGGTCTCCGCRGCTCAGCTTGTCTTCTCTGCCTTAGGACCTGCTAGAAGTGGCTGAAGATGAATCCCCAGCAGCAGCGTATGGCCGCGATAGGGACCGACAAGGAGCTGAGCGACCTGCTGGACTTCAGTGCGGTATGAGAGCTTTCCTCCGCATCTTGGGGTTCTGCTGAGGTTTCCCGAGATAGCGAGCAAGAGAGAAGGGGGGAAAGCGACATGGCAGCGGCCAACTCCATCTGCATTTCAGCACTAGTTCTCAGGGCTGGAGTCCAGCTCCCCCAAGTTAGACACCTGAACTTTGATGTAATGTCTAGACTTGCAGATTTCAAACTTTAATGCCAGAGGGGTCATTTGGTTTAACTAGTTAAAAGAAGAACAATGTAATCATGAGCTCTGGTTGAGTCACTCCCTTCTGATRATTATTAGAGATTTTAGACTTTATATGAAAGAAAAAATCATTTTTTTTCCCTGAACACTTCTCAGCATTTTCCTCCCCAAGACTTCATGTAGCTTGTGGTACCTGAAAGATGCCAGCTTCAAAAAAGCCAACCTGGCGCTAGAATTCCCAGGCTTCTGAGCTGAGTGCTTTAAGTATACATATGCCGTCTATATATGTAATATGGAAAATTATTTAAAAATAAAAGGTGACGCCACAGAATCCATTGCCCTTATTTCTTACTAATGGATAGAATTTCAACGTTAACTGCGCTTAGAAGGCAGGGCTAATACCTGCTGTATTAGAACTGTTATTATCTTTCCTGTATGTGGTAATTTCATCGGACATGATTCTGACTGCAAGTGCTTATTAAGTAATGTTAATGTAATGAGAATCACTTAGGGCCAAAGTGAAGATCATGGGTAAAAATTTACTGTTTAAACTTAATTATCTTGTAATCTTGCCTGTGGCTGGGTTTTCATGGCAAATGTCACCGGTTCTCTCAAGCAGTATTAGTAAATAATATCACTTGTTATTGCCGTCCTTAGTCTGAGTGTATCTTCCATTTTTATTTCAAATTCCCTATGAAAATTAGGAAACTAATTGATGACACTTGGTGAACTTTTCTTTGCAAGGAGTATAGAAGAATTCTAAGATTAATAGATACATTTGGGTTATTTTGCAGATGTTTTCTCCACCTGTTAATAGTGGGAAAACAAGACCAACAACACTGGGAAGCAGTCAGTTCAGCGGGTCAGGTAAGATGGTGCTGAAAATCAGAAATTTATATTTCAGTGCTCTGGTATTTAGTAGAAAAGTATATAAAGCATTTTTGTGTCTGCCACACCTTTTTTTTTTTTTACACTGTCCAGTTACAATTATAAACTAGAAGAGCCTCAAACTTGGAGAGTTGTCCTGAAGATTACTTGGATGTTTTAAAGAATTTTAGCATGGAATTTAAGTTGCTCTTTTTGTGAATGTTAAGATTGAAAATTGTCTTGAACATGATGGATTGTGTCATGACTCTATTTAGAAAAGTGCCTGAAGCAGGAGCTTTGTGGCTCACGCGTGTTCCTTTTATATATGCAGACATTTAATATACTTTCAGCTCATTAGTGTTATTAAATCCTAGGCTTTAAAATGGATAAAAATATTATTTAATCTATGGCATAAAAGGTAGAATTGAGTCAAACAATAATTAGTTGTATTTATTTTAAAAAAATGGCTTTTACACTGTAGAAAATAAGTAATTTTGTGGACATTAGTTTAAAATGATAATTCTATGTTAAGATAAATAAAATCTTAAATTTATTTTAAAGGACATAGGACCAAATTTTTGTCCTGTTACCAAATTATATTAGGATATATTTTTAAAGTTAGATTTTTAAACAATATTTTTAATGTTAAATTTGTTTGCTTTTGGTAAACTATGTTTGTCATATTACTAAATATTGTCCCACCTTTAAAAAAAAACATAATTTAAAAGTATGTATTCCAGAGCAGGGATACAGAAGTTTAATTTCTGTTTCATTTCAACTTACTCTTCAGTGTCCATAGAGATCGGGAGAAAAGCAGTGAGAGCATCGTCCTAAGAAACCGGCTGTTAGTGTGTCTGGGCAGAAGTGGCTCAGGCACTGGGGTTTTTTTTTTGAGCAGAGCTTCTCATTTACCTTGTAAAGTCATAGCTGCTTTCCAAAGGGCCGTGAGAACAGAAAGCCTGTAAATTAGCTTAATTTTATACCCGATTTAACATTTTATTCTCTTTCTACTTCATGTTTAAAAAAATGTTTCTGTTGAAAGTCACACTTTAGTTTAGCTGAATTCCATTTTTAACTATGACACTGAAGCATGTCACTTAACAAATCAAAGAGGAAAATAAAAGCATTTTTGGGTTGCATTTAACCTAAAGGCTAGCAGTACTGTTTTTGATTACGAAGATGAAATATTAGTCAGAGTCCAGCTCTTCCGCCACCTCTTCTTTTGCTGGTAATCACTGCAACATTTCTGCTTTTGGGGATAGAGGAAGAAAATTATTTGTAAAGAAGTGGCTGTATTCCAGATCTCTTCTAGCATTTAGAGGATATCTCAATTTTTCCAACTAAGAGTTTGTTGTCACAAACTTTTAGATTTACTCTATGTAAGACATAATAGGTGCCTGGTGTGTTCTGTGAGTCTTGATTGCTATTTTATACTGTTAGCTTTGAATCAAGTTGTGGGAAACATATTTACCTGGGCATTGATCATGACAGGAACATTAGAAACTTGCTGTGAGAGTACAGTTGACTTGTTTTTAGACATTAAGAATGACTTCTGATAGCAAACTGTCTGGTGGACTGCAGGTGTGGCACTGGCATGGCCAGCACCCTGCAGGGCTGGGTCTCACAGATATTTGTCATAGAAGTTACACTCATTCCTCTGGATTAGTATATATTTGGACTTAAGTGTCTATATTCTGTGGATATAGCAATATTTAGCTGTGGGGTTTGTTTTAAAAGAATTATAAAGCCATGCTTTTCAGTAATTAATGAGATTTAAATTTTGAGATGAGAAAATTACACGAGGTTATTTTACAGCAAAATACCCGATGTATACAGCTTCTCCATAGTCTTTCTTATTTCAAAGTGAATGTTTAAGAGAAATTGGCACAGTAATATTCTCTGTGTACTATGTGTGTATCTTCCAGACATTGGATTAACCTATGATTTCAAAGGATACTTGTAACATACTCTAGTTTCTATTGATGTGCAACATACAGGATGGGAAGATCTATCTCATGGTTCTTTTGAAGAGCTACTTGTAAAAACTGGAGATTATTGTCTTTGGAGTAATATGTGTGACACTTGTCTTTTGCTTGGAGAGAGCTGCAGTTTATAATGTGCAGTATTACGTTCTTTCATTATTTGTCCCTTCAGAGAATGACTTAATTTTGTAGTTGATTATTTTTGAAATACAATCCAAGTTATGCAACAAGACTTTCATATTTTCGTTTTAGCTGAAAGTACTCAATATGTTCTATAAAATTAGACGTCCCTTTTATTTTATTTCTTAAAATAAGTAATTTGTGTGGTAGCTGGTTACTTGAATCTCTACAATGCCATTTCTTCATGAAGATGTTATTTCCTTTGCATTATAGTTAGATTGTAAATTAGTCTACTTGGTGTGATAGGTTGTGTGAGATGTTCTGTAGTGACCTTGTGATAAGTGTTTCTTTGGAAATGAAAGGTGGAATTTATATATAGTTATAGTGTGTGTGTGTGTGTGTGTGTGTGTGTATGTGTGTATACACACACACACACACACATCTGAGTGTAGTGGTTCACACTTTTAATCACTGCTTTTGGGAGGCAGAGGCAGGAAGAACAGGAATTTAAGGTCAGTCTGGGCTGTGTGAGACTCTGTCAAAACAAACAAACAAACAACCCTAGACTCAAAATAACAACAAAAGGAAAGTATCCACAGATCCAATGTTCCTTTTCCCATTTTCCTTTAGTGGTAATGTTTGGATGAAACATTGCATAGTGTCACACATAGAACACTGTTAAGGGATAAGGTAAAGGCATCCTCATACTGCTCTTTCATAAGTGCATACACCTTCCCAGTAATTAAAAATTCATAACATTATTAAGTGTTTACTCACTCCATTAAGTATGGTATAAAGTGTGGACTCATCTTACAGCATTTTAAATTGCAATAGTGACATTTGATATATCATGTGAAGAAGAAATGAAGACAAGAAAATCAAGGTTTAACTAATGTGTTTTGAAATGGAACAATATTACAAACAGAAAAATAATTTTTTTTAATAAAAAGGAAACTAAGTTGTCTTGTCACTCCAGGATTTTTTCAGGTTATGAGTTGGGTGTGGATCTCTGTAGACCTCAGTACTAAGTTTTAGTAATATGTATATGATTAAAGTCAACATTTTTAGATACTGCTTTAGGTAATACTACTGATATGTAGTAACTGTAGAGTCAGCTGGTGTATGGGGACACATGGAATATTTTAAGTTAAAATTGTTTATTAAGGTAAAAAAAAGATAAGTAGCAAAGACGTCTTTCAGGAAATACTTGTAAATGAAAGTACAAACTTGGAAAACAAAAATGAAACACAGGATTGTAGCTGTGAGCTCTGTATGCTCTTGAGAACAGTTCCTGCAGTGCCTTTCATCAGATCACCATGTTAGAGACTTGGTACACAGAGTGAMGTGTGCTCGTGATGGGTTGTTTTGATCTTCATCAACAGCTTAAATATACATGTATATTTCTGTCTTTTAAACTATCTTTTGGCATGTTGTCTTCTCTGAGTTTCACAATGGTTCTTTTTGGTAGCAAAATAAAACCATTCAACTTTAGTTATAATCACAGTTGTTTCTACATTTTAACTTAACAGGACCATAGAGAGTACACAGTTATCAAAAACAGTCTACACAGTTATCAAAAACAGAGAGTCTTTTCTGTTCTTGAACAATTAGTAATCATCCCTGGAATTTACTGCCTGCTTTATATTGTTGAAGACTTAGGTATCTTGTTACAGAAGTGTTCTCTGAGATAGAGGTGCTAGGATGCTCCTTGGTGGGAACTGAAGAAGGAAAGAAAAACCTGTTTCTGGACATTGTATAAACTACCTTAAAACAGAAACAAAACAAAACAACAAACCCCTTCAACAGTTATAAGATTGCTTTTGGTTGTTACCTGAATGTAATTTTTAGTTGGGAATGTTGGAATTACAACTCTAATGTGTTTCTATTTAAGGAACAAAATGAGAAAACCAGCATATCACCACAGAAGACTATTGAATGGTATCCTGCTTTGTTAAATAGTTGAGTCATATGCAGTCTCATTGTCAGTCAGGTAACCATGTATTAATTACTACTTTATTCAGCCTAATCTTGTAGTATTAGCATTTGGGAAGATGGGAAATAGGGTCTTAGAATGGAAGTGGAGACATGGCGTTGTTTATGTATAAAAATAAAATATTAAACTGTAATGTAAACTTCTGTATATACAGAATATCAAGAACTGTATGTTAATGTAATTTAATTTGAGTCCATGAGAGGGCTGTGCTGTAGAGGGAGGGAACCAGCCTAACTTACAAGGCTTGATTTAGTGTTGACTTGTGAGGGCAATGTGCAGGATTATTCAAGGAGGAGGAGAATTCACCTCCTAGTGGTTAGGATAGTACAAAGTGGTAATTTGGTGGGACTAAAGGGCCTATACAGTTTGAGAAAAGAGAAGTTGGCTTTAACTAATTGCCATTCCAGAATTCATATTTACAGAC
This sequence comes from Apodemus speciosus, assembly GCA_002335545.1. Taxonomy (NCBI): domain Eukaryota; kingdom Metazoa; phylum Chordata; class Mammalia; order Rodentia; family Muridae; genus Apodemus; species Apodemus speciosus. Next base: position 34,782 of record BDUI01001738.1, on the reverse strand, counting down.
TATTTTCTGCAGCTGAGTTTTTGGGGTCACATTCAGACATTATCACTTACTAGGTTGGTAGACGTGAGAGAATTACCTAACCTCTGTGGACTATTGCTCTTGATCTGTTAGGTAATAGCTCCTTGTAAGTTTGTTATGAGAGTCAGAGGGGCTAATAAATAGAAAGCCCAGGAACAGCACGTGGTATGCAGCGACCTGTGGTGGAATGAGTTGTTGCTGAGGAAGACCCTCGATAAGGAAAACATTTATCCAGGAGGTTGCACTATTTTACAGATGCTATTAGTAAGGTTTGAATTTAACCACAGTGTGTGTGGGAACCAGAACGAAAATAAATACTAGGAGTAAAGTCTCAAAGATTCCAAAGAACCAGAGTTCTGTGGGTAAGACAGACAGTGATAATTCTGAAAATAATAAAGATGAATTTTTTTTTTTGTATCTTAAATTCGATAGAACCTACTTGTGSGGTTATAGTTCAGTGGTAGAGTAGTTGCTTAGAAATCAGATCATTTGAATTTGATTTCTCATGTTGTAAAAAACCAAGCCAAATAAAAAAACAAGGAACATACACCCCGACAATAAAAGACACATACAAATTCAAATGACTGGAAATTCTTATGGCTAATTTGGAGGTTTTTGAGGGGAAAGTGCAAGGAAATGAGTTAAAAGTTTCAGAGAAAACAAAGCAAACAACAACTCACCCTCTCATCTGCCTATAAAATTAATGCACAGTTGTCAGCTGTGCATTCGAAAATTGGAGAACAGGAAAAAAAATTACCACCCTCAGTTCACTGTCCAGAGAAAATGGTTAGGTTTGATTTATTTCCTTTAGTTTTTTTYCCCCTGCCCTAGAAGTGCTATATTTGTATTTGCCAAGGTGAAATCTTAATGGTAGTTCCACTTTATACCCATTCCTAAACTGCCACTCCATAGTCTGCCATGAGTGTTTTCATTTGTTATATGTTCTTATCAGCTTGGTTTAAAATGGTTGCATCTCTTGCATGAAGTAGATGCAGCAATACTTAATTTTTCTTATTGTTTACATGTAGGGATTTTGTTAATTTGCCTTTTGATAGTGTGGTAATGAAGACATTTTTAAAAATGTCTTCACTTATATGTTTACCCACATACAGATTTTCTTAGGTAGGAATACAGAACTTCTTTTCCTAACTATAAGTTATAATTAAGGAGTTAATGAATTCTGTAGGGAAATGAACTCAGTGGGATAAATGATAAATGAGGCTATGAATTGATGTTAGTGGTGGATTTAGATGTTTATAATCTGACTTTCTTGATTAAGGTAAAAGTACACATGCTTATTAGCATGAATGGGGTAAATGGTGGCGACTTACCACAGCACTGTCAGRGAGGGTATGCAGTTACAGAGTTAGAGAGTCCCCTGCAGTCTGACTTGAGCACACTGGGATGGAAAGGAACCAACCCAATTAGTGAGAAAGTCCTTGAATTGTGGCTTTTCAGGAAAGGGGCAGAGTCATGTAGTGGGTGGAGTTGACCTTCAGAGCCATCCAATTGGCCTGGAATCAGCATTTTCAATTTATTAGCAGTGTTGCCCTAAGCACATCATTTAAACTCCCTGAACATACTTTTGTTATTTGTGTAAAGTAGATACTACTTGTTTTCAGAATCCTAGTGAGAATGAAAGGAAGTTACTTACTGTGTATTTTACATACCATAGAGCTAACTCAAATGATGACTATAAGTATTGTGGCTTTGTCTTCCTCCCCACCCCCTACACTTTTAAAACAGGCTCTCTCTCTGTAGCTGTACTAGATAGAACTCACTTTGTAGTCCATAGCATACTTGAATTTACAGTAATCCTCCTACCTCAGCCTCCAAAAAGCTGGGATTACAGGCATGTAGTACCATGTACATGATGCAGTTTCTTCCTAACTAGAATTTATGGGTAACATTAACAGTAATAATAATTATAATCAGTATTATAGACAGTGTTTATTAAATTGTTAGGATATGATAGGCATTGTTCTAAGTAGTATACATTATTATCTATGTGGTGGTGGAGTTGTGTAAAATGCCTCATGAGCTTACTTTTTTTTTTTTTTTAAAGAATGTATATGAGTACACTGTAGCTGTCTTTAGACATATCAGAAAAGGGCATTGGATCCCATTACAGATGGTTGTGAGTCACCATGTGGTTGCTGGGAATTGAACTCAGGACCTATAGAAGAGCAGTCAGTGCTCTTAACCACTGAGCCATCTCTCCAGCCCCTCAAGCTGCTGTTTTGATGTCATAAATTTATATGTGTTTTTACATGTTTCATGTATAAGAGGTAAGAAAACCCAAGAGTTGCTTTAAAGGATCATCTGGTTACTAAGTAATTTAACTGGTTGTTTCCTTCCTTTCTTTTTTTTTCTTTAAAAATTTATTTCATGTATGTGGGTACACTATAGCTGTCTTCAGACATACCAGAAGGAGGCATCTGATCCCATTACAGATGGTTGTAACCCACCATATGGTTGATGGGAATTGAATTCAGGACTTCAGGAAGGAGCAGCCAGTGCTCTTAACCACTGAACCATCTCTCCAGCCCTAAAAATGTGTAGCCCAGGCTGGCCTTGAACTTGTGATGCTTCTGCCTCTGACTCCTTCAGCAAATCCTACTGTCTCCTTCCTTTTTTTTTTTTTTTTGTTTTAGGTGATTTCTTTTTAATACTGTTATTCTGTAGACCACATACTGAGGGTACAGAATGGTGACTGGAATGAGTATATTTTTTTATAAACCTTCCATGCTTATGTATCACCATTCTTTAGATTTGGTGTTTTCTCCATATTTTCTCTACCTGCTTGAAATTCTTAATGGAATAAAAAAATTAAATAACCTAGGAGGATAATCTAGCTGGGAGATAATGCTGAAGAGACTCCAGAAGGTGTTAGGTTAGAGCAGTGGTTCTTAACTTGTGGATTTTGACCCTTTTGGGGTCAAGTGACCCTTTTTCAGGGGTCGTCTAAGACGATCAGAAAACAGATATTTACATTATTGTTCATGACAGTAATATGAAGTAGCAATGACATAATTTGATGTTTGGGGGGTCACCATAACATAAGGAACTATGTAAAAGGGTCACAGCATTAGGAAGGTCAAGAACCACTGGTTTAGAGCCTCTCCACTTTTCTCAGTGGTAGAGAGAGTAAAGAATGCACTGCGAGTTAGCAGAAATGATCTTACCTAAACTTCATGTACTTTTCTTCTTAATGTCTAGCACAGACATGCTTCTGGTAAAACAAGCATGTTTTTATTAGTAAAACTGAAGCTCTGGAGACTACCAAGAGTGCTCAGCACATGGCACTGCTTGTCCCCTGCTCTGCTCTGTGTCTGGAGATAGGGCCAGGCATGGCTGGTTCCTGCTCTGCTCCCAGGTAGGCCCGGTTCCAGGGTRCCTTCTTCAGCTGTGCTTTTCTCGTTCTTTCAGAAGACTGTATTTTAAAGCAAGAATGGCTTTGTAAATGGAAAACTGTTAGATCATAAAGTAAAGCTTAGGTAGATATGTTGATAGTGTGACTGCCATTTGAACCTGCTTTCTGTTTCCAGTCAAGTCATCCTATAACAATAATAAAGATTTATTATTTTTATTTTATGTGTGTGGGCATGCCTGGTATTTTACTCCTTAATGCCTGGCACAAACATGCTCGTTATAAAACAAGTATGGCCCATGGAGGCCAGAAAAGAACATTGGATCCCTGGGAACAGAAGTTACAGATGGTTGTGAGTCACYGTGTGGGTGCTGGGAGTTCAGCCTGAATCCTCTGCAAAACCAGCCATTGCTTTTAACCACTGAGCCATCTCTCTAGTCCCTCATCCTATGTTTTCTAAATATACATTTGAAATGGGAAGAAAAATTATATTTTCATAAAAAACCTAAGTTTTGTTCTATGTTTAAAATGTGCTCTGATATGTTGCAGGTTAAAATTGTGGTCATGGAGTGACCGTAGTGAGTCACCCAAGCTCTTGAAAGCTGCTTGGGGACTTAGAGATCACAGACATGAAAACAGATTAAGATTTGGTTACTAGTTTTATTCTAGCTGATGATGAGTCAGAGATGAAATCTTCAAAACAATATAATAATACAATTTGAGATAACGTATGACAGATCTTTACTTTTTCTTAAAGCTATGCTATCACATCTCAACATACTTAACCGTTTTTAGGATTTGGAGATTAATAGACATGATAGTTTACACTGCTAATCCCAGCATGTAGAAGGCTAAAGCTGGAGGATTGTGAATTTGAAGAGAGCTTGGGTCTTATAGTGAAATCCAGGTCAGCCTCGTCTAAAGAATGCCAAACCAAAAGAATCAGAAATTAGAGTTTGTTCAAGATGTGATTTCATCCCCTGCCCTGGGGTGAGGAGGATAGCAAGGTCAGGATGGGGAGGCTCTCAGACTGGGGATAATCAGGTAGATGAAATGAAACAGCATTCTTGGAACCAGGTAGAAGTCCTGGTTCAGCTGTGTCCTTGTTTCTGGTGACCTAGTGTGAGCAGGATCATGTCACAGTTAGTGGCTGGAACACTACTGCATTGGTGGCTGACGGTGCAGGCTGCATATACGGTAATTGGCACAGTGCTGTGACTATTTGTGGGACTTGTAAGATTTGTGGTAGGAGCCACCGCACTTCAGTCCTGGAGGCGTATGTTGTTTTGAGGTTGTTGGAGATAAATGAAGTTTGCTTGCACTTTTGGAGAGGAGAAAATGCTAGCATCACTTTGAAGTTACAGTAGAAACATGGTATGACCATATTTAGGTTCGGAGTTGGCTGCTTGTNCCTTCTTCAGCTGTGCTTTTCTCGTTCTTTCAGAAGACTGTATTTTAAAGCAAGAATGGCTTTGTAAATGGAAAACTGTTAGATCATAAAGTAAAGCTTAGGTAGATATGTTGATAGTGTGACTGCCATTTGAACCTGCTTTCTGTTTCCAGTCAAGTCATCCTATAACAATAATAAAGATTTATTATTTTTATTTTATGTGTGTGGGCATGCCTGGTATTTTACTCCTTAATGCCTGGCACAAACATGCTCGTTATAAAACAAGTATGGCCCATGGAGGCCAGAAAAGAACATTGGATCCCTGGGAACAGAAGTTACAGATGGTTGTGAGTCACYGTGTGGGTGCTGGGAGTTCAGCCTGAATCCTCTGCAAAACCAGCCATTGCTTTTAACCACTGAGCCATCTCTCTAGTCCCTCATCCTATGTTTTCTAAATATACATTTGAAATGGGAAGAAAAATTATATTTTCATAAAAAACCTAAGTTTTGTTCTATGTTTAAAATGTGCTCTGATATGTTGCAGGTTAAAATTGTGGTCATGGAGTGACCGTAGTGAGTCACCCAAGCTCTTGAAAGCTGCTTGGGGACTTAGAGATCACAGACATGAAAACAGATTAAGATTTGGTTACTAGTTTTATTCTAGCTGATGATGAGTCAGAGATGAAATCTTCAAAACAATATAATAATACAATTTGAGATAACGTATGACAGATCTTTACTTTTTCTTAAAGCTATGCTATCACATCTCAACATACTTAACCGTTTTTAGGATTTGGAGATTAATAGACATGATAGTTTACACTGCTAATCCCAGCATGTAGAAGGCTAAAGCTGGAGGATTGTGAATTTGAAGAGAGCTTGGGTCTTATAGTGAAATCCAGGTCAGCCTCGTCTAAAGAATGCCAAACCAAAAGAATCAGAAATTAGAGTTTGTTCAAGATGTGATTTCATCCCCTGCCCTGGGGTGAGGAGGATAGCAAGGTCAGGATGGGGAGGCTCTCAGACTGGGGATAATCAGGTAGATGAAATGAAACAGCATTCTTGGAACCAGGTAGAAGTCCTGGTTCAGCTGTGTCCTTGTTTCTGGTGACCTAGTGTGAGCAGGATCATGTCACAGTTAGTGGCTGGAACACTACTGCATTGGTGGCTGACGGTGCAGGCTGCATATACGGTAATTGGCACAGTGCTGTGACTATTTGTGGGACTTGTAAGATTTGTGGTAGGAGCCACCGCACTTCAGTCCTGGAGGCGTATGTTGTTTTGAGGTTGTTGGAGATAAATGAAGTTTGCTTGCACTTTTGGAGAGGAGAAAATGCTAGCATCACTTTGAAGTTACAGTAGAAACATGGTATGACCATATTTAGGTTCGGAGTTGGCTGCTTGTRGAGCAGGATTGAAAAATCTGAGTTTTCCTTGGTTACAAGTTTCTCTGAAGCTTTGTTTGGAAGCTCTATCAAGTGAAGCTGTCCTTGTTATCCAGCCATGCGCTTATCTGGTTGCTGTTACCATCCTCAGGTTTTTGTAAACTGTTTTTCAGCGTTAACTCCAGTGTAGATAAAGTTAAAGAAAATATTTTTGTATTGAATCCCTTGGGGCTGACAGGATAGGCCAATGGTAAAGGCACTTAGCTGACCTTTGATCCCTGGGACTCACCTGGTGAGAGGAAAGAACTGACTGTCATAAGTTGCCTTCTGACCTCTGTATGTGCTCGGTGTCATGTTTGCATATCTCCTCTCCAACCCCCGCCACCATAAACAGGACAGAATATCCAACTTTTTATGTTGAATGTCTTGGTACGAACACATGGTCAGCTTGGATGGATTAACATTTTCCAGTTATGCAGGTATCTGAGGATTCCAGGACTCCCTGAGTGTCAGTGGCTAGTATTCCAGGTTAAGTGTGTTTTGTTTACTGTAATCCCATTTCTGGGCCATAGATGCATAGTCTGTGAGGTGTACTCTTAAAACTAGAAAAGCCTAAACTTTTTACCTACAAATTTAGTAGATAAACTATTTTGCTGGCAATATATGGTTTAATATGCTAAAAGGCCATTGATACCATCTGTGTCCCCAGTTTTTGAATGGTTATCAGGTGTTGGAACAATTTATAACATAGTTTATATACTATATATTTATTCTAAAATTTGAAAACCTCCACTCACCTAAACACCCCCCCCCTTTTTTTTAAAGCTCACAAAGCAGATTTCTTTCTTTATACTGAAAGTATAGACTGGAACTTTAAATACAGAAAAAATGTGGTAAATTAGTTCTGTAACACAGATTCTTGGGCTAGAGGATTTTCAGGCTGAGTTTTGTCCTTTGAGTGTTTTCTTTATTAGGCTGATTTAGGGACTTAGACTCTACGTTGAGGATAAAGTAGCTGACTTGTCTTTGGGCCAGGGAATACTCATACCTCTCTGTTCAGCTAAAGCACACAGGGAAATATTCATGGTTCTCTCAGAGTGGAATACTTTCATTCTTTTTCTGTTCGTTAATGCTGGTTAAATAACCAGCATTAGATGATACCCTTCCACAGGAAGCCTCATTCTTTATCATAACCTTTCTGGCTTTTGTCAGTTTCTGGGTAGCAGTCAGAGAAGGAAAATCCTCCAAGGATTAATCAGCTTCATGAAGAAAATGTGGAGCCATGATACAGGCGATGGACAAAGTCACTCTTTGATGAATTCTGTTTTTTATTTTTAGAAAAGTTTTCAGCTTAGTGGCTAATGTTTATTCCTATTATAATACTCATTGCAGTCTTTTTCATTTAAAAAAAATCATGATTTTAATGAGTGTGATCCTTACCGACTATGGTTGGCTCTGTCCCACTGCTGTTAACATAGCTATGGAAGTAATGAAATGGCAGTGAACTGGGCTTTGTAGAATCTGCCCTGGCTTTTCCATTTATTTTGCAAACCTGTTTATTGTACTGTTCTTAGTGTTAATTATGTGAAGAACTGTGATACAGTATTGGATGATTACATTAGCTTAGCTGGTAACTCAACAGTCAGAGCACGAAGCAGGCTGTACAGCCAGAGTTTCTCTTGCCTTCATATTTACTTATTCCCTCATTTCTAGCCTAGAACGGTGCTGCAGTKAGCAKATTTAACTGATATCAAGAGAGCTAGACACCAGAGACTTACTCAAGTTGTAATAGCAACTGGGCTTTCCCCAGTGATTGAAAAGGAGCAGAGTCTCAGTCATTATAAAAATACTTCATAAACATTTACTTCTATACTGTTTACTTTACAGTTTTTGTAAGATGTTGGTAACTGTTCATTTCACAGAGGAAACAGAAATCAAGAGTGATGCATGTTTGGTGTGGTTTCTTACTGCCCCCCAGCAGCAAGCTGATGAGCTAGCGGTAGTCACACCTGCACTGATACCAATCTGCATCGTTTGTCTTGAAGGAGAAACTTATGGTCTCTAGAAATCGTTAGAATTTGTTGTTACAACAAGGAGTCTAATGTAAGGGTTAAGTTGATTTTTTTTTNAAAAAAAATCATGATTTTAATGAGTGTGATCCTTACCGACTATGGTTGGCTCTGTCCCACTGCTGTTAACATAGCTATGGAAGTAATGAAATGGCAGTGAACTGGGCTTTGTAGAATCTGCCCTGGCTTTTCCATTTATTTTGCAAACCTGTTTATTGTACTGTTCTTAGTGTTAATTATGTGAAGAACTGTGATACAGTATTGGATGATTACATTAGCTTAGCTGGTAACTCAACAGTCAGAGCACGAAGCAGGCTGTACAGCCAGAGTTTCTCTTGCCTTCATATTTACTTATTCCCTCATTTCTAGCCTAGAACGGTGCTGCAGTKAGCAKATTTAACTGATATCAAGAGAGCTAGACACCAGAGACTTACTCAAGTTGTAATAGCAACTGGGCTTTCCCCAGTGATTGAAAAGGAGCAGAGTCTCAGTCATTATAAAAATACTTCATAAACATTTACTTCTATACTGTTTACTTTACAGTTTTTGTAAGATGTTGGTAACTGTTCATTTCACAGAGGAAACAGAAATCAAGAGTGATGCATGTTTGGTGTGGTTTCTTACTGCCCCCCAGCAGCAAGCTGATGAGCTAGCGGTAGTCACACCTGCACTGATACCAATCTGCATCGTTTGTCTTGAAGGAGAAACTTATGGTCTCTAGAAATCGTTAGAATTTGTTGTTACAACAAGGAGTCTAATGTAAGGGTTAAGTTGATTTTTTTTTCCAAAATAAAGTGCTTCAAGATTTGTTTTTATTAAAAAGAAAATAGTATAATCATAAGTTTACATAAAACAAGTAAGCATTTTTAAAAAGTATTTCAAGATGTTAATTGCAAACAGCTACAGCCTGAACTATCTTTGGGGGAGTGGAATTTTGTGTCTCATTGTTTAGCTGTCTTGGTGTTTTTGGAAGAATAGGAAATTTTTATAGTTGTTACGGATTGGAATATTCAAACTTATTTTCAGTTGGAACTATTACATCTTCCACTGTAATACATCTCCATGGTTGGAAATGGTACTAAGTACAGGCCTGTGAAGTGCAAAACTAAAGACAGGGAATTTACATTAGGTCTTTCAACTCACCTCTTAGCATTCCTTAGAGTGCTGTCATCTGCTTTTATCTATTTATTTATTGCGRTGGGTTATTATTGTTATTTAGATTATAAACTTTTTGAAAACAAAAGTGGTTTTTTATACTTGGGATTCAGCAAAATACTACTGTTTAAGGTTCACAAACACTTGATTTAGGTTTGGATATATGTGGTAATTTGGAAAGAGATTAAATATCCCGACTTTTATTTTTCTTTCCTAGCATAATCTGCATGGCAAGGCTTAGAGGAAGCTCTAAGATTTATGAGGATAAGCAGACTGGAGATTTGAAGTGTGTACCATTTATTAGAATGTTTTACCTGTCCTCTTATTTTTTTTCTGCAAAGCTCTTAGCCCATTCAGGACTCCACATTTAAGTATCAACGATGAGCAGGAAGTGGCCAAGTGGTAAAGCCATTGAGGTTTTAACAGGAGTACAGCTGGCTCTGCAGAACCACAGGCAGCTCTGGCTCTAAGAGTAGTGAGAAGTGATACTCTGATAGTGGTAGTGAGTGCACGCGTGTGCTTATTCTGCCCCTCTCCTCCCTGCAAAGAGTGTGTGCTACATTGGTTCTTAGACATGTCGAGCTGAGAGAGGAGCTGGCTTGGTTCCTGGCTTAACTGGCCATAGTGACTCAGTTTTACGAGAGCTGTAGGAGCCATTCACCACCATCTGGAACTGGTAAATGCCCAGGACAGAACTTTGAAAGTTAGACTTTTTCCTAAATAACCCTGATTTTTGCCCATTGACTTGGGCTTTTTGGCTTGGAAATGAGGTTGTGTAGATGTGGGGAAGTGTCCTGAAGAGCAGAGAAAAGGCTCATTTAATGAAACTATGAATCTGGTTCCTGCTTCATTTGTGACAGAAAATGGTTATTTTACTTAGTACTCTGAGTCACCATTGGTTACATTTTTCAGAATTAGACTAGTTTTGTTGATTATAGAAACACATTGTTTGTATGTGTTCATGTATAATTTTATTTTGTTCAGTGCTGGGCATCATTTCAGGGCCTAATGTATACCTCTGAGACAGACACCTAGTTCCCTGGGAGATTGTAGACCTAGAATTACCTTTATCTAGTATTTCCTCCTCCAACCATTTTTATTTCTCCTTTCTTCTTTCTTTATTTACTTTTTTATGAAGAATTAAGTTGACCACTCCGATATAATTGGAAGGTGATATGTTACTAATGTGTGTATAATTAGGAAAAATGTTTACTTTTCAGTTGGCATGATAAGACACCATGACCAAGGCAACTTATTAAGAAAGTTTATTTGGGGCTCACAGTTTCAGAGGGTGAGAGTTCATGACCATCATGGCAGGGAGCATGGCAGCAGGCAGGCAGGCAGGCAGGCAGGCAGGCAGCAGGCAGGCAGGCAGGCAGGCAGGCAGGCAGGCAGGCAGGCATG
>BDUI01001737.1:37145-50240 GCA_002335545.1 Apodemus speciosus | reverse complement strand
CTGGCCTCGAACTCAGAAATCCACCTGCCTCTGCCTCCCAAGTGCTGGGATTAAAGGCGTGCGCCACCACCACCAGGCTTCCCAATTGGCTTTAATGCACTCCCAGGGGACCTGTTGCCTTCCTCTAGCCTCCAGAAGTATCAAGTATGTATATTTATGTATGTATGTATGTATGTATGTATGTATGTATGTATGTATGTGATGTACAAAGAGACAAAATAAAATTAATAAATGAAAAGATGTTAAAACAACTATTTTCTTAATAAGAATAACATTTTTCAAGATTAAAAACTGATCACGCAAAAGAAAATGGGCATTCATGTGTGTGTGTGTGTGTGTGTGTGTGTGTGTGTGTGTGTGTGTGTGTGTTAAAAATACTTGTTTAACCACACTAAATTATTTCTGGGCAATAGAATTTCTTCCCCCTTTCTCTCTATTAGTGTCGCTAATGAAATTGGTTTATTAATGTGGAATCCTCCAGTGTACTTCTAATCTCATGACTCTCAGTCCTACCTCATTAGAATCCTCCAAGGATCTTTATTGAAATGCCTATTCTAGGGTCCACCTCAATCAAGTTAAATGAGAATCACTCAGGGGAACTCAGGCATCTAGTTTTTAAAGCTCCTGGGGAATCCTAAGAGAAACCAGGTGATTATGGCTAATTTTGATTTAATTAAATCTTATATCATTATTTTCAATAGTCAGGGCTCAGCAACCTAGAACTGGAAATCCATAAAGTAGGTATTCTTTCTTTTTGCCCTGGTTTCATATCTTATGTTAATGAAGTAACGCCTAGAATAGGACATTTGATTGGTTATAAATGTGAGAATTTGATAATACATCGGGCTTTCCCTTAGCCTATACCTCTTCCACTCTGTTCTCAAACTACCACTCTCCCTTTCAGATGTGTTCAGTGTTTCATTTTTGAAAAGTTAATTAACTAATTAGTTAAGTTTGTTATTATGCATGTGTGCTACACACAAGTGCTAGGGGATGTTTGTAGAGGTCAAAAGTTGGTGTTTTCCTTATCATGTGGTACTTGGAATCCAACTCCAGTCTTCAGGCTTGGCCGTAAGTGTTTTTCCTGCTGAGTCATCTCCCTGACCCAGATTGTGTTTATTGTTAACCCAATTTTTAATTTACTTCTTTGTAGTCTCTTGTAAAAATACTCTAAATAAAAGTTTGTCAGTTCATCTGATTTTCTCCATTTCTTACTAGCAAAGTCCAATTCTACAGAAGATGACGGTGTCTTTCTAGCCTGGCAGTCTCCGGTGGAATCTCACTGCAGCTAGTCACACGCCCAACTGACCTGTTCTCTATGTAGTTGCTAATGTGGGTTTTACAAAAATCCATGTAAAATCACATAGCATGCTTGAGGGGTTTCCTTTTCTCTGACTGGGAGAATCAAGTGACCTCAGATGACTTCCTCTCCCATYCCATCCTTTCTCATTCCATCCCATTCCATTCTTTTCTATCCCATCCCATCCTATCCCATCCCATCCCATCCCATCCCATCCCTTTCCATCCTCATGCCAGAAAGCCTAACTTCCCAGTGGGATAAAGATATACTGCCCATCTCTTCTGCGTCACGTAATCACTCAGGAGTAGCCAAATTCTGGAAAAGAATCCCCTCATTATCACTTCATATCAATGGTTTCGATGTGATTGGTCTTCCTTGGTTACATGGTGTCTGTTCACAGCAATAAAACTCAAACTAATACATACTAATTGGTATCAGGGACTGGGGTATTGCTGTAATAGGCCTGGCTATGTTTTTGGAAGAAAGTGGATTTGGGGACTTTGGATTTGGAAAGCAGTGGGATGCTTTAAATGGGACTTAATAGGCTATCCTAATAGGAATATGAGAAGAATTTGTTACTGAGAGTGATTTGAATTGTGTGGACCTGGCCCAAGAGGTTTCAGAGAAGAATTTCAATATGTGGCCTACAAACTGTTTTTGTAGTATTTTGGTGAAGAATATGGCTACTTTTTGCCCTTGTCTGAAGAATCTGTCTGAGGCTAAGGTGAAGAGTCCCAGGTTAATTGCATTGATAATGGAAGTCTCAGAGGTGTCCATCATAGAGTTTATTCTCTGGTTAGGTCTCATGAAGAGAATTTTAAACAAATGTAGCAARCTGAGAAAGGAAAAATATAAAATATATGGTTCTAGTATTAAAGGGGCACCAGGAAGTAAAATAGAACTGAATCCTGTGCCCAAGGATATTAAATTGAATTAAGGAAGTAATGACCTTGGGACAATATCTCACCCAGCTAAATTTAGGTCCAAGCATGGTAGTATAAGCCTTTAATCCCAGGAGTCAAAGACAAACAGAYCTCTTCTGAGCTCAAGGCCAGCCTAGAACAGAGCAAGTTCTCAGTGAAGAAAAAATCATATCAAAGCTCAGTGAACCACACCTTTAATCTGAGTGTTTAGGAGACAGGTAAGCACATTTCTGATTTCAAAGTCAATCTATAGAGCAAGTTCCAAGACAGCCAAGATTAGGCAGTGAAGGAGTTGGAAAACAGAAAACTGGTGATAATGTAATAGAACAGGGGGACCATGTTTCAGCCCCAGGAAGCTGCAAAACTTGGCATCTTTGCCCATGTGACTTCTTTAGAATTAAGACTAGAAGGGACTACTGGTACAATTGATGCTGGTTAGCTGGAGCTAAGAAATTAAGAAATTACCCAGGTACTCGTTTTGAAGGTATGAAAGTGGCATGAAGAGCAGCTGGGGCTTGGCACTGTGAGAGGCCAAGGAGGCCATTGGTGAAAGTGCAGCCTCAGTTTTAGTTGACGGCCCAGGACTGAAGGAGTCATGCAAAGGAGTTGAGGCTTGGCACCATAAAGAGAGCCTGTGAGAGGCTATTGGTGAAGCCTAGTTGCAGTGGAAGACTCCCAGAGTATTGAAGATGCTAATACCATTGGCTGACCACCAAGAACAGCAGCAGCAGCAGCAGTGGAGTGGGGTCAACCAGGCCTAGAGTTCTACCGATTGTAGATCTGGAGAAGTGACCCAACCTTTGGAGGAGCCCAGAAGATCATGGGTGGATCCCAAACATTGGAACAAGAAGCTGTAAAGTTGAAGCTGATGTGGTGACCCCAACATGTTAWAGATGCCGGAGTCTTGGTATACCTGCTGAGGAAAACTGATACCAGAGAGTGGAACCAGCCTAAGAGAAATAAGTTTGTTGCAGTCAACAAAGATGAAAAAGGAGTTGGATATGTGAAGACCACTTTGACATCAGACATGGAGATGCAAAATTTGGAGTTTGCCCAGCCAGTTTCCTGTCTTGCTTTGGGGATTACAGTTAAGTGATTAGGTGATTCTCAGAAGAGACTTTGAACTTTGGACTTCTAACAGTATTGAGACTTTTAAACACTGCCAGGACTTTTGAAGTTGGACTAAATGGTTTAGCATTATGCTATGTTTAGGTATGGCTGCCATAGAATTATGTGTTCAAATAATCTATGGAGTCGGAGTGTAATGTAGTGGTTTGAATATGTTTGGCCGAGTGGACAAAAATTATTTGGAGGTGTAGCCTTGGAGTAGGTGTGCCAATGTGAGCATGAGCTTTAAGACCCTCCTCCTAGCTGCCCAGAAGCTAGACTTTTCCTGTTTGCCTTGGAATAAAGATGTAGACCTCTTAGCTCCTGGTGCACCATGCCTGCCTGGATGCTGCCTGGATGCTGCCATGTTCCCACCTTGATGATTATGGACTGAACCTTTGACCTGGTAAGCCAGTCCCAATTAAATGTTATTTTAATAAGTGTTTGCTTGGTCATGGCGTCTGTTCACAGCAGTAAAAGCTCAAATGAATACAGTCCTTGTACTTTATCATATCACCACGGATTAAAGCTGGACTTCCACAGGAGCAATAGAAAGCCCACATATTCATAGAAACTGAACACCTCTCTACTCAGTGGTCACTGGGTCAGATAAATTCAAGTATAGAATTTATACCACATCTTCTCAGGAATGAAAATAGTTTAATTTTACCTACTCTTGTAGATAAAATGATAAGGACAGAAATACAACATGTACAGAAGAAAAAGCCTATGAAATTCCCTTGGCTATATCTTGGCTTGGCATAGAGAGGGAATTCATTGCTTATTCTACCACATGGAGTAGTTTGGAGTGGGAAAGGGATCCAGATCTTAGCTTCCTCTGCACTAAAGTTCAGCAGTAACTCTTGTACTACTCACCTCCTCAAGGTAGGAGGAGAGTTACAGATGTGCTGGCAGAATGTTCTCTGTGTTTCTTTTGTTGTAGGATACCCTCACATCCACCTAGTGATGAAACTTGATGTTTTTTCAAACAAGTAGACCTTGAAGCAATGAATTTTGACTAGAAATTAAGTAAAGATGAAATGGATTAGAAAATATTCAAACTATAAAATTATAAGAGCTAGGTATTGTTTCATAAAACTTGTTTTAGCTGAGTATACTATATTTGTTTCTTGATTTAGGATAAAGTTAAAAACTTTACCATTTATAGTTTACTATTCTCCCTGACCTTTGAACTTTAATATGTCCATAATCTTCACTTTGGGGTTCTGTGATCCCTAATCTTGGTTCTCAACTTGATTGCATCTGGAATTAATTAAAATCCAAGCATCTGAGCACACTGTGAGGGATATTTCTATATTGGATCATCAAGAAGATCTGTATTAAACCTCATTTGAGGTTGAAAGATCCACCCTAAATTCTGGGCCACACCTTTTGTGTTAGCTCACATTGAAGGCATGGAAAATGGAAGTTTTTTTTTTTTTTTTTTTTTTTTTTTTTTTTTTTTTTTTTTTTTTTTTGCCTACTTGCACTCAGGCTGGATCGCAAGTTCGTTTATCCTGTTGCTGAGCTGGGTATCATGGGTGTCTATTAGGCATTAAATATTATTCCTAAATCAGGGAACATTCCAATAAACAAAAAGAGAGAAACCTTACCTCTGCTGGAGGAGCTTGCATTTTATTGAGGATATTCATATGTTTTCTTGCTTGCAAATTAATATGTCACTTAAATGCCAGCTCTCTCTCCTGTACAGTTTTAATCTTGAATTTCCCGATGTGTTTTACCCCCACAAATGCATATTTCTTATTTCTCCTTGGTATAAGGATCTACAGTCTAAAAATATATTTTAAAACCTACTGTAGAGATTGGATAGATTTTCTCCATGATTTCAAGAATTTGTTGTGAATCTCAAACTGTGGTGAAGAAGGGTAAATCAGCATTAATGTGAAAAATATTATAAACATGCTTTGATATGACTATTCATTAAGTCATGAAGTCCTTGCCACTCTGAAATTACTCCAACGCTTCCAGCATCAAAAGAGGCACTCGGTCAAGAAAAAAAAAAATCTTTTGTAGAAATAACAATAAAAGGCAACTTTTGTGTTTGGATAGAAATGTCAAACATAAAAACCTAAGTATATGTTACATCCTTGGTGCATATACTGTCTGTTAGCTGATGGTCTGTTGGCCCAGCTATTAATCTCAATAATAAAACAGATGAATAAAAAGTTGATAAGTTTCCAATGATGCTGGGATGAGTAGACATGATTCACTTCTTAAAAAAAAAAAACAGATAATGAATTTTATTTATGTAGTACAACAGGGAACTACATCCACATTATCAAGTTAGTTCATATTTATTGACTTCTTAGAATATAGAATATAGCATTTTAACAGTTTCAAGTATCCATGTTGGATAGGCTATTCCTACTGTTTCTCGTATAAACCAGACCACCAAAACGGACTCCGTAGGAAAACGGGAATGTGCTTTACAACATGGGGAAAAGAACATGTGTCTGCATCACATGAGCAATGTGCTCAAAGCCCTAAGCATAGTAAGGCGGAGGCAGCTGAATGAAAATCAAGTATTACGGTGAATAACTGCCACTTGCTGAGATAGCTCCCTCCCTTGTGAAGATGATTCCTATGAAAGAAAATAAGGATTAGCTTCTATCCGATGTTCATGCTCTCACTGCATCGTGGCTTGTTGCTGAGGTCTTTAAAGAGCCAAGGAGTGATGAATGGTTGGGATGGGATACAGTGGGAGAGTGCTTGCTTACGGAGAACAAGGTAGGGTTCTACTCCCCACACTGGAAAGAAAAGAGGAGGGAATTTCAACAATGATGACCCGGTGATGTTGTATAGTCTGTCTTCTCTAGATCAACAGCAGCATCAACACACCCAGGCTTACGACTTAGACTTCTTATGTGGCGTGATACAAATGAAACTTTGAGAACCACTACTTAGACAATTGGAAAAGGACCAGAAGTGTCACCTTTTTGTAGGTTTCTACAAATTTAGCGGCCAGCACTGCCATTACCAGCAGCAACAACAATACACTGAAGTCAGGAGCTGAGACAATAATTTTACTCCTCTGGAAGGCTGAAATCGTTTTTTTGCAGCTGATTATTCCCTCCTGATCTCATGAGATTGTTGGAGGAATTCAGTTCTTTGAAGCTGTATATTTGAGGTTCCTCTTTCATGAGGACAACTTTCATCATGGGTCTTCTGCTTTGATTTCCTCATCATTTCTGCTGTGACACTTTCCCTGGACTTTCTCAGAATGGCTAGCTTATTTCTTCAAGGTTACACAAGAGAGGCTCCTGATCTCGGGTACTTTCTAGTTCTACTTAGCCTTCTCCTAGTTCAGGAAACTCAAATTTGATTTTGGACCTCAATTGTACCTGTAAAATAAACATTCATCTGGAAAAAAAATAACTCATGGTAACATGACTGAAGGTTTGTTCCCATTGGAGGTGACAAGCACAAAATACCTATGCAAAGTGTGTTGGAGTGCCAAAGACCAGCCTCTGCTTGGAGAAACGTTCTGAAGGAGGGATGTCTGGGAGTAGTGAAACAAATGGAAGTCAAATTGTGGGTTCAAGCTGGTGGCCTTTATTCTGCTGAGATGGCTTTCCAGACTGCTTTCTCTTCATGCTCTGCTCTAGACAGCTTTTCCTTGCTGTTCTAGTAACTCTCTGGTAGATACAGCTACCTTTCTGCTCAAGACAGCTCTCTCTGCTATTAAAAATTCTGAAAGCTCCATGGATATCTCATGGGTTTTCTGACCAAAGTCAGAAACACTGCTATTAAAAAACAAACAAACAAACAAAAAAACAAAACAAAACTCTTGAATCGTTTGACCAACTCAGAAATCAGTTAGAAATTCTGAAAGTAATTCTTGAGTTTTCCAATCAGAAAACCAGAAATTGTTTTTTAAAAAGAGCTGTGTTTGATCTTCAGACAGTCTTCTCTGGATAGATGCTAGAAAACATTCTAAAAGAGTTATGCCAGCTCTAAGTAATTTCTAGGATTTCTGACCAAGGTCAGGGTCAGAAGAGCTCTTTTTGCTCTCCAGAGATCTCTAGACAGCCCAGTCTCCCTAGAGAAAACATTCTAAAGAAGAACTGCTATCACTTTTTGCTAGCACATGTCATGCAGACCAAATGCCCAGTTTTTTTTATTTACATATCAATTCAGTTATTTATCCCAGGTTCTCTCTTGATTATCCTAGGAATCAACGGCCTGTGATTCCCCAGCCCCTTTATTCTTAGGAGATGGCAAGCACATTTTTTTTTCTCTCCATTGCAAAAGAATTCAGAGATCTGCCTGCTTCTCTTAAGTACAGAGTATAAACTAGCTGGGTGGATCTCCACCCTGGAATTACTATTCTAACCACACCAAGATCTAAATTCCCTGTGTCCCAGGCTTGCCTTGAACTCATGAATCTGCCTGCATTTGTATCTGCTTGTCTCTGTATCTTTGTGACAAGTTGGCTCATTGTGTAGTTGCCTTGAAAAGGATTTTCCTAACCTCCAATGGCCCCAAGAAGTCAATAGTTTAGAAATACTTAGCCCTAACTCCAGCCTCCTAAGAAGCCTTAAATACCTCAAATTCCAGGCCCTGCTCTCTGCCAATATAGATATAGGTAAAAGGTCACACATCGCGTTGCGCTAGAGCCTGCTCTCTGCATGGAACTAGGTGAAAGGGCATAGGTAGGCCCTTAAGTACATGATCTGGTCTAGTAGGATAGCAGGAAATAAGCTGACTAACCACTTATCTAGTTTCTGTAAATTGCTTTCGCCATAGAAGAAAAGCCTTTGTGGTCCGTTTTAACTACAATCTGTCACCTCCCACCCAGGAGCCCACGCAAATACGGACTTCTGAAACTGATTGGTCTAAAGAGCGCGAGCTTGGGTAATTTGAATTGATTGGCCTAGAAGTTATGCTGTGGTACAAATTGTTTGGCCCACACCACAAGGCCTCTCGATGCTTAGAAATGATTGGTTTGCAGTTCGCGGGTTTGGTCGTACCCTATAAAAGCTGTCTTGAGTCTACTCTCGGGCTCTGCAGTCCTCTACCTCTGTATTGTGTATGGCTGTAGGCCCCAGTGCACTTGGAATAAAAGTCCTCTTGGTGAGTGCATCAAGACCGTTTCTTGCCAGTGATTTGGGAGGTCACTTTTCAAGAGCCAAAGCATGGAAGGGCCTCGCTTTGGAGGCCTTTCAGCCTCAGTTCCTTTAAATTTGTGAAGCTCTTTAAATAATTCGTATTGCATCCTTATATGTTTGCATAGGTGAGAAGTTATATATTTGTGAATTCATGTTTTTAGAATTCTTTCCCACAGCCTTAAGGGTTGTCCTGAAGGTCCCAGTGTTTACCATTTTGCTGAGATATTAGCCACACATTCACCTCCCAGACTCATGCCGTTTCTGATTATCATGGAGTCATTAATCTTAACCGGGAGGACATTCCTCAGGGGGACATGAAAAATAAGTACATTCTTATACAAACAAGCCTTACATCTACAGCAGCCATCAACTCTGGTGGAGGCCCACACCCATTGACCCTGTCCCAAGAGCAGGAGCCACACCGTTTTGTCCTCACTAAGGCCTTGTTGGACTCAGTAACTCTCCCGTTTTTGGTTTCCATTTTGAGGGAACAAATGTTGACCTTGAGTGTTTGCCTTGATTGATGTAAACTAAAAGAACCAGTAAGAGAGAGCTGAGCTGTCTGATGATCTCTGGAGAGTGAACACATCTCTTCAAGATTTTTTTTCTAACAGGATTTCTGACTTAGAAATCCCAAGAATTATTTAAAGAGTGAAGACAGCTCTTCTAGAATGTTTTCTAGAGCTTTAAAATTTTTTTTCTTGACTTTTTGATTTTGATCAGAAAACCAAAGGACTACTTTTATAATTTTTCTCACAGGATTTCTGACTTGGTTGGAAGTTCCAAGAATTTTTACAGCCAGTTTTCTGACTGTAGTCATGGTCAGAAAACCCATGAGCTATCCAGAGAGCATTTAGAATTTTTACTAGCAGAGAGAGTTATCTCAGCCAGAAAGAACTGCCTTGAGCAAACTATAGAGCCAAGAGCTATCTACAGAGAACTGTCTAGGAAAGCCTCCTCAGGGGAACCTAGGTTGCCAGCATGGAGCCATGATTTGACTTCAAGTTGTTTGTTTTCACTGCTCCCAAACACCCTTCTCTCAGGAACCCAGTCCTAGCCAAGGCTGGTCCTGGGCATTGGAGATGTTGGAGTAGCCCCTGTTACGTGGAAATGAGTAGGTCTGGGGCATGGACATCAAACTAAGTTTTGAACAAGCTGTGTACTACCTCTGACCAGAAAATTGTTGTGCAGCTTGCTGTTCAGTTTGTTCAGTTGCCTTTGAATTTCTGAACCCTGCTAATGAGGACAGTCTGTCCCCAGTTGTCACTCCTTGACTAGCTTGGGTCCCAACGGAGGATTCCTGGAATGAAGCCAGACTGAGCGGAGAGCAAACTGACCCAGGAGAACATAACAGGCCAAAGCTCTCATGCAATAAAAGCAAGGAACAGAAAAAAACGGTCATTGTTTGAGCACTGGGTTATGGAGGTTGTTAGCATAGCACAAACAAAGCTGGTTAATGCAAGGCTCCATGCACAGTGGATTATCAGAGAGCCACGACCAGGTCCAGACAAAATGTTGCCAGCATCAGTTCTTCATTTTGTCCTTCCAATGCTAACCTCTTTATGTTTTTCAGAGGTGAGCATCTCAGAGTAATATAAAATAATCGGTGACCTGGTTTATGAACTTAACATACATAGTGTATTCCCCCATGTATTGTTCCTTTCCCTCACCATTAGAGTCTTTTGATTTATCTATGTGATTATGTAAAATAGAAACTTCCACTTACAGTGCTTTGCTGTATTTTTACATTGTGAAAACACCAACTTGATTAACCATGTTTCTGCTGCCCAGATTCTCTTAGATGGATGTAATTTTTCCTGCAAGGACTTTCATTTACGTATGGATTTTTTTCTTTATATTTCTTTCAACCTTTAGCATGTGATAATATATTTATAAACAGCTTAACTTTGTCACATAGTATATGTTGTATATTCTCTATGTGTGAAGCATTGCCCACGTTTTCTTTTTATGTACAAAATTCACTCACAAATATTTACTGAATATCTGATACTACATTGCCTCTAAAAGAACAGGAGTAAACACCGTGGGTAAAAGAAATCTCCGGTGCTATGGAGATGATATTGTTTTGAGAATTAATTCTATCAGTTACTCTTCTGTTGCAGTAGTAAGATGCCATGAGCAAGGCAACTTATAGAAGAGCTTATTTGGGGTTACAGTTCAAGAGGGCAAACCCACACTGGCAGGGAAGGAATGGCAGTGGCTCTCCATTGGGCAGGAAGCCAGCTTATCACATTCACTCACATATAGGAGGCAGAGAAAGTGAGAATGATATGGCCTGAGAATATACACTCTTAAAGCCTGACCCCAGTGATATACTTCCTCCTGCAAGACTATACCACCTCAAGGTTCCATTAACCTCAGACAGCACATCTGGGAATCAAGTGTTCAGATACATAAGCCTGTGGGTACATTTCTCATTTAAACCACTACAGAAATAACCTTGAACTAATCACAGCTATTTTAAAACATAGAACTAGTAAGTTATACACATAAGAAACCCAACTTGTTAAGGTTTGATTAATGATTTTTCAACTTCATGATGGCGAGGATCTAATAATCTTTTATCTTATTCTTTTATGTTGTTCTTGAGATGCTTCTGAAAAAAGAAGAGAGTTTAGGATTGGAAGAACAAGATGAAGACTAATGATGGCAGTGTTTTGTATGGACCTGGTCATGGCTTTCTAATAATGTAATAAATGGTGTCAGTAGAATCTGTACTAACATTTTGGATTTCGATATTTTTCTGGGCTAAAATGTACAGTATGATGCTTTCCCGCGATACTGGATCATGACAACCATCAGTAACTCTCAGTGGGCCACATAATCATGAAAGTCAACAGTAACTCTCAGTTCAATAATGTTATCAAGCTGTGCTGGTCAGTATGTTGAAAGTACTAAATACATGTTTAAATTATGAGGCTTTTAACTTATGGATTTTACCAGGATCTAACTCTATTTCAAGTCAAAAGGGAATCTGGATGGATGATAGATGTGAGGGAATTTACTAGGGCATTTGGTTTACATGATTATGGAAGCTGAGAAGTCCTGTCACAAGTTAATCCCAAGAATTCTAAAACCATTAGTTCAAAAGCTTCAGGATCAGAGAAGCTGACTCAATTTGAGACCAAAAGGCAGAATACTGAGGGTACTATTAATGCAAGTCTGGAGTCCTGAGGTCAGAGAATTTAGGACCTGTTATCCAAAGACAGGAGGAATAATGGGTCCCAGTTCCAGGAGAGAGAAGACAAATTATTTCTCTCTTTTATTCTACCTAGGTCCCCAAATGATTGGATGACATCTGCCCACACTGTGGGTGAATCTATCACACCCAGTCTGCTAACTCACAAGACAATCCTCTTGGGAAGCATTCTTATGGACATGATCATAAATAATGCATTTCTAGTTTTCTAAGTTTGCCTGAATCCAGATAAATTGACAACTACATCCCACCACAAAGCTTCCCTGAGTACACATTTTGTACTTCATTTGCTTTCAGCAAGCACCTTAGTTATTTTGTCATTTTCTTTGGTTCAATGACCTCCTACTTTTGTTTCTAGAGGGTCTGAATCATTTATGATCCTGCCTGAACTGAACTGTTATAATTTCACTGACTGATAGTAATCACAGAGAATACTAATATTATGAGAAGCCTTTATTATTATTATTATTATTATTATTATTATTATTATTATTATTACTATTATTATTATTGTTATTTATTCACTTTATATACCTCTCACTGCCCCCATCCTGATCACACCCTTCCACAATCCTTCTGCCATTCCCCCTCCCCTTTTCCTCTGAGTGGGTGAGGTCCTCCAGGGCATCCCCCCATCCTGGCACATCAAGTCTTTGCACAGCTGGGCACATCCACTCCTACTGAGACCAGAAAGCGCAGCCCAGCTAGAAGAATATATCCTATGTGCAGGCAAGAACATATCCCATGTACAGGCAACAGCTTTTGGGATAGACCCTGCTCCGGTTGTTTGGGATCCAGATGAAGACCAAGCTGCACACCTGCTACATATRTGTGGGGAAGCCTGGGGCCAGCTTATGTTTGTTCTTTGTTTGGTGGTATTGGTGGCTCAGTCTCTGAGAGCCCCAAAGTTCCAGGTTAGTTGATTCTGTTGGTCTTCCTGCTTAGTTCCTATCCCTTTAGGGCCTCTAATTCTTCCTCTATTCTTCCATAAGAGTCCTCCAGCTCCATTCACTATTTGGCTGTGGGTGTTTGCATCTGTCTGAGTCAGATATTGGGTAGAGCCTCTCAGAGGGTCGCCATGTTAGACACCTGTCTGCAAACATATCAGAGTATCATTAATAGTRTTGGGGATTGCTCATGGGATGGGTCTCAAGTTGGGCCAGTTATTGGTTGGCTGTTCCCTCAGTCTCTGCTCCATGCCCAGTCCCTGCATTATTAAGAGAATAAATTTTGGGTGGAAAGTTTTGTGGCTRTGTTGGTGTTGCTATCACTTCATTGGGGTTTTTGCCTGGCTACAGGAGGTGACATCTTTAGGTTCCATATCCCCAATTCTGTGAATCAGAGCTAAGGACACTTCCATTGATTCTTGGGTGACTTCCTTATCCCAGGTCTCTGTATCTTCCTGGAGATGCCCCC